>DWAP01002363.1:0-13641 GCA_018230625.1 Heliconius eleuchia | reverse complement strand
AAAACTGAACATGTTCTTTAAACTGAACATATCGTTTGTTCTCGTTCACAAAAGTAAGCTGTTCTGCACACTCCTAATTTTTAGACTACGACACTTATTACAGTTTATAAATAAACTATACAAATCTCGCTAAGCATGTGGCTTAATATATGATGAATAGTTATTTAAAATAAACGGTCAGCGGTTTGTTCTACAAAAACTAAACCTTCATTTTATGTTAATTTCATTTCATTAAATTTCCTTTATACGTATAAAAGTAATAAAAGAGGCAGCTACAAATTGGTTCCGCACCGTATTGGTGATAAAATTCATTTATAACAACTGTTACAAAATCTTAGTACGATATATATTTTTTTTGTATTACGAACATTTTCCTCCTGGCATTAATCCCGGCGTATATAGCCAGTCTGCGTTCCTGCTTAACCTATTCCACTTTGCACGGTCTGTACCATACTCGGTGGTTAGGCCATTGGCTCTTATGTCCTATATCACGACATCCAACCAGCGTTTCCTTGGATGATCTGTCCCTTAGGGACAGACATAGCAAGATACTTCCATCCGATATAGATCCTTATCCGGCGCGCATCGCGGCCGTACCAGTCAGGTGCCGCTCTTGGAGCTTATTCGCTACGTTGAAGACTATCTAGAATTAATAAATGTGTTACATATGCGTCAGCTTTAAATTATATAAGCAAAATTGTCTCTTAAATCATACTATTTTTGATTATGATAAAAGTTATAAAATATGGATTCTGGTCTATCAATAATGATCGTCAGCGTCACACTTGGTGATCTAATACATATACATATGCTATAAGCCTTTCTATCTTAATACGATATGCCCATTTATATTTGCATTTTCACATAACCATGGCATGAGAGTACTACTATTATGCGGAAACTAATAGAATTTTAATTGTGATTTACTTTAATTTTATGTTGACGAATTGGTACTTCCACATTATGATTAGCAACTGTAGCAATAATTTTCGCAAATAAAATTGTTGACTTGTTATAAATGTGAATGTGAACAGATTACAATATCAATAAATTACAAGATTCGGCATGGCGACACCAGTCGGCAGCATCTTTGTTGTGCACGTTGCCTATAATTTTTTACTCGAACAAATAAGAAAACATATTTCTTAAGAAATATGTTGTTTTTACAATATTTAACTTTATCTTGTACCAAGATATTAATTAGTTATTAAGAAAAAAAATATGTTAATACGTGTAACAACATCATATTTACCTACTATTTACTATATTTTTAAGGGTTCATATAATTGACTTTTTTGTTGTCTATAATAAATATAATTTTTATTATATACAATTTTTTGTAATATATAAGAACATAAAATTTTATATATTTTTAAAGGAGTAAATAATAAAGACATCCTAATCTAATATATTATATTACGATCTGCCGTTCTGTTTCATTGCTTGACGTAACACGGCAATGTATGATGATATGAGATCGTCCATTTTATATCCTAAGGAAGTTTCACAGAGAATTTTTGTTCCTCGCATGAAATTACCCATCGTCATATGAAAGAAAGTATTGCCAGACGACCAATTGGATAATTGTGAAAATGGATACGTTACAAGCAAGTCCTGGAAAATAAATATATTATAAGAGTTTTTTTTTTGATTTATAGGTAGCAAATATTTTTTTTATATTTTTTTTTCTTGTTCACATTTTATTCAATGTGAACATAATTTATACTTACTCGACTCTGTGGATGAATAACGCTAACTCCGTTTTTATTAATACCTATAATAACCATTTCAGGATAGGATGGATCAGAAGTTTGTTTAACTTCAAAAAATGCCGTGCCAAATGTTGGAAATTGATATATCTTCTTTAAAAACTGTTCTTTGGCTTCCTCTTCTCTCATAGCGCCATGTTTAAGATAAGCTGCACTTATACCTGATTTCCATTGTGTATTTGTTTGAATTCTAATCATGTCCGATGGTATAAATTCTGACAACATTTGTGTTATTTGTGGCAGCACTGTCTGATCAGTGCCATAACGCGCTCTGTATACAAGTGCCGCCAAATCAATTAAATCTTGTTTTGATGTTTTATGATATCCTCGTAAGTATTTTGGAAGTTCTTGAGGAAAATAAAATATTAGATCTGCATTGTTGTCTCTCCCAGGAACAGTGTTGATCCAGAGTTTTTTCATGAAAAATATTTGATAATTCATTTGTAATTGACTTCCTATGGACGAAAACAATGTTAAGTATTGATAAAAGTTAAAATTTTATTTATATATTATAATATATCCAAAGTAAATTGGTAAACAATAAAATTAGATGCATAATTATAATTATATTTGTTAAAATTCAAATAGATTAGTTTATCATTATTTAGATCTTTGTATTCTTGTTTATATTTTTATTTTTCGAAATAATAAATACTTCTAATGTTATTAACATAGTAAATTTTAAAATAATAATCAATTTAAAATTATTAAATATAATTTAAATATAGTTGAATACGTATTCAACAATGTACGAAAACACAAGATTAAAATCTTACCTCTTACCGGTCGCGTTTGTTTCATCCATTCAACAAGTTCATGAATAAAATCAAAGAAGTAATATGTTTCTGGCACTGAAAAAACTTTATCAATAATTTTCACAAAAAGACTGAAACCATCGCTGTTTTTAAGATTCATCCGCCCAGTTATTTGTTCACATAGTTCTCTAGCTTTGGTGGATGAATCAACCTCGAAGGCTTCGTCGGTATCGTCAGGGAAATAAACTTTGTGGTATATCTGCATACTTCTGTGCTGAATTGCTTCAACTTCAACAACGTATGGCGCATACATTCTTTGCCCACCTCTCTGTATTTTGAAAAATCGTTTCAAGCAATCTTTTGCGATAGGATGTGGCCGAGTTTTTAGGAACTCTACCAATTCTTTCATCAAAACCTGCCCACAAGTGAATATTCCTGTAGCAAGCCACATTAGTTCCCAACCCCTTTCTTCACTGAGTTGTATTCTATTATTTGTCAATTGTTTCATAATTTGACAGTATACTTCGTCTTTCAATATAGGCTCTGTTAACGCTGCCCTAAATATTTCATCTGTATATTCTGTAGATGATCTCGCTTTTGGAGTAGGCATGTCTCCCATATACTTAAGAATGCTAAAGAATGACGCAACTGCTGCTTTGGATAGCTTTTCATCATTTAATATTTTTTTCAATAATGGTTGACGTATGGGATCTCGAGAGTGAACCCATAAGTCCCCAGCAACAGTTCTTTTCGCCGTAGTCAGAGTTGACTGTCTTGAAATGGTAGTATTTACATCAAAGTTTTCTCTAAAATGTTCCTTTGCAAACTTTTCTAAGGTATGCATCCGTTTTCTTTGTATGGTATTATATTTTGAAAGCACTTTTTTGTCTGTGTTAACATTTCCTTTTTTGAAAACTTCCAATGTGGTAGACGAAGGCATGGTCAGAGTCGGTAGAATATACACTTGTTCTGTTGGGAACAGGCCTTCTTGTCCATTGCATTCTCCATGTCCCCACGTGGCGTTCATTAAAGTTTCTCCAGTTGAATCTTGTAGTAATGTGATGAGTTCACCTTTCTTGTACTGCAAGAATGAGGCCGCATCGCTATAACCTTGCGAATCACTTTGGGTTATTACGTAGATAGAACGTCTCTTCAAGCCGTCTATAAGATATATAACAAGCGAACTAATTTCACTTGCATCCACGCTTTGAAACACAAACTCTTCCTGCTGTATCGTCCTAATCGTAATTCGACCTGCTTTATCAAATTCATTATTATCATCATACGCAACATAAGTAACTTCAGCGTATGATATCTCCAAGAGAATATGTTCTGATTGATCCACTATATAAATGCCGGTCCAATTAACAGCTATAATGATAAGATCTTTGTTAATCGTGTCGCCCTTTAGTTTTATTGCTTCAAAGAATCTTGAGAACAACATCGGCCATTTAATTTTGGCAAAAATAACTATATCCTCTTTGCAACGTAGAGGATCAACTGACGTTTGAATACTGGGCGACGATTCAAACGCCTTTGTCACGAGATGTTCCCATTTAGTTATAGCTACATCATTAGATTGAATAAATTGATTTGGTATATAGTTCACTATTACTTTTCGTAATACATTAGGGTCGATATGAGGTCCATACTCTATATAGTGTTGTTGTGCTGCAATTATAGCCAGATCTTTTTCGGAATTACAGCGATATTCGCCAAATTTAACCCCTTTAACGACTTGATAATATATAAGATTAGTAGCAATCGGATCATCGGCTGGATTGTGCCAAGGAGTGAAAACTTCTTTCCTATAGAATAATCTCCAAGGAGCATTCTTTTCGGGAGTTCCTTGTTCCCGAGCAAATTGTTCGCACTGCGATATCGCATCCATTATGTGTTCGCCCTCACTTCCGAGCGAAAGAACTTTGTCGTATAAAGTAATGTATAGCGAAAATCCAAATGTGTCCACTAACTCTACATTCTCAGCTATTTGCTGACAAATTTCTTCTGCCGTGGTCGCGGAATCAGATTGAACTGTTTTCAAGCTTTCGTCCATTAAAGTAACTGTTAAGAGAATTGGTTTTTTCGTTTTCGTGGCTTGTAGTTCAAGCCAACTTGGTGGTTGTGTTCGTGGACCATTTTTAAATGTCCTTATTAGGCGCCCTTCACAATACGGAGCATAGCCAGGCGGGCCTTGTCGTATGAATGAGCGTAAATATTTAAGAAGACGCTCGGAAGGCGGGAAACAACCGACGCAAAGTGATAACAAAATCCAGCCTCGAGCAAATGACGCTTTTGATGGATTATTTGTTAGTTGCTTGCATAACTGAGCAAAAACTTCGTCTCTGTAAAGAAAAAACATAACAAAATTGTAATTGTATGAAGATGATAATATTAAAATTAAGGGGCATTTTGCACTGAAAATTGTACAAATAAACAATTAATTTGAATGTACGATTAAATACATGATTAAAATAACACCTAATAACCTCGGTAGGTATATAAAAAATATTAATTTTTTTTTCACGAACACACACACATACACACGCATGCATCCAAGCACGCACACACTTCTTCACTTGTCCACTTTCCGCCGAAATGTGAACATATGGAGTTTCAAGTGGAAGAACTCAATACCGCGCTTTGCCTCGTTACTAGAACAAGGTAGTGAAAATATTAAATATTTAATTTTATAGATTGTGAATCGAACCCACATCCTGTCGCGCTTACAGATGCACGCTTGTGCCTCAGCGCTACGACTGTATAGCGAATTATAATATAAATATATACATATATTTACTCATATTGAAAGGTTGTTTGCATTTACCTCAATTCTTTTCTAATAATACCATGTCCAATGATAAAATGAAGCTTCTCCAAGTTGGAACTTCGGCGAGAATTCAACCAGTTACTATACATTTCGTTAGTCACTTCATCATTTACCAAGTTTTTTAAAAGGTTTTCGTTCAATTTACTTTGTCTTTTTAACGTTCGTTGAAGCATTTTGCTCTTGCCTTGCCCGTGTTCTTGTATCATAAGTTCCTAAGATATATAGTGAATTACTTACGGTCGTCGACGAGTCGTGGCCGCCCTGAAATTAGCTATACATAGCTGCGCAGATTTGATTTAGGTTTTTTTATTTACTTTTGGTTACGCCGAATATTGCGATATATGCCCGAATGAACAATTCGCATCAGTTCAGAAAGCCTTACTTAAGGGCGGCCACGGCTCTTCCACCATACTTTATTAGTATTAACGTAAAACCTAGTTTGATTAGTGTGCATTTTTTTTAAATTCATAATAATGGACTTAATTTAATTATTCATATTAAGATATATTTAAAAAACACACACACTTAAAATACTAACTTCAAACTCTTTGCTCTTCTGGAAAGCGCGTCCCACTGTATCATACAATTTACTCATGACTGGGACGTTATCACTCTTTTCATCAACGTATTTGGGTTCCGCCAAGTCTCCCATAAATCTTAATATAGTTATCCATATAGCTTGAGATGCTATTTTATCAATTGGCGATGGTAAATCTAAAAGCGAGTGTTTTAAAGGTTTTCTTGAATATTGATGGCTTGTGTTCCCAACAAAATAGGTTGCAGCGAATTTTTTAAAATTGAACTCGTCAAATTGTTCCTCTTCTTCTTCTTGGGGTAATGGAATAACACTTGATAACGCTGGCTTGACGGTTGATGTCTGTAAATATATTAATATGTATCGCTATTTTAATACTATTAAAATTTTACCCTGGATGAATATTGATGATACTTTTATTATTAAAATATTTTTTCAGGCAGGCGAACTCGCATCACTCAGAGACACCACAACAGCAAATACTCACGATGGTTGTGGCGATCCATAAATGAAATATTAAAATTTTTCCCCTCTAGAAAGATAAACTCGCAATGTCTCGCAATTCGGATATGGGTGTGGTAGTGGGTAACGAAGTGTCTTTATAATAAATGTTATACAAATACAAGATAAAGCATAAAAAAATACAAAATAAAAAAGATTACGGTGTAACATAAAGACCATATTTACCATTCCAAAGCCTGTTCCTCTCACCGTTCCAGCTGGAGTTGTCGTGTCTTTTAAAAAGCCGAATACATCGTCAACATATCTGTCATCAATAATAGTTGTATTTTGTATATCACTCTCGGGAACCACTTCCTTAGCTATCCAGATAGAAGACATCAGTTCCCCATATTTCTTCTCGTGCTCATCCTCAGCTTTTTTAACATCTGAAGTTCCTTTCTTATCACTTTTTAATTGCTCTAACTTAGCTTTCATAATGTGACCCTTCTCTTTGATTAATTTCCTTATAAGATAGCCCCTGCAATGACCTTGAAAGTTTCTGAAAAATCCTCTCAAGTTTACAAAAGTCTTTCTCAATTCCCTTGACTTGATAACAGCTTGCAATCTCAGATATCCTCGTCTCATACGCAAGAATTTACTCCTATAGCCGCGTGCTCGGAAATGTTTCTGGATTATAACAGCAGCTGCTCTCAGTTTCAAGTATCTTTTCCGATAAATGAATCGCTTAGCGTTTGCCTGCACCCGTATAACTGCAGTAATAAGTATTTTATGACGTAATTCTTCTAATAGTGCATCATGATGATCTTTAAGGAACACTTTAGTGTGACCCAACCTGTAATCGTCATCGTTTAATACTTCGCTACATATTTTTTTAGATGCTGCTTTGCAATCCGTTTTTTCGGGTAATGGTACACCGGGGACGACCAGCCGGTAGCGGTGTACGAATTCTGAATATGTATAACGTATTGGATAACCAGCTTGTCTTATTTTAGCCGTTTCCATTAACCCTGCATATCGAAGTTGTCGAACACATAATGCGCGGTCGAAGAGCTAAAATCGGAATAAAAATGTTAAATATTTAACTTTTGAACTTGAAAAGGATATTCATTAAGTTATTTAACTTCACCTAATTTTATTTCATATGAATTAAAATTAAACTTGAACCAAAAGTTTATTCTAAATAAACTTTTGGTTCAAGAATGTTCTTAGACTATCTGAATAATCAATGAAAAAATTCGGGTTGCAATTAATTTGTTTTTATTGCTAACGAAGTTACAATAAGCAGCAAAAACCCAAGTTTCCGAAGCATTGCTTGTTGAGTGCAGGAACTCAACGCCGGGCTACTATTTTTTTATTTCTTTTATCTAGGTGCAGAACAAATAAATGAAAATAAATAGATAAAATTATACCTATATAATATTGTTTATAGCGTTCGACTGCAAAACGTGATGGTTGTGGGTTCGATTCCCACTTGGAGGTATGAAGTATTTTCATGTCCGCTGCTCTAGCACACAAAGTATGGCGGCTTCTCAAATTGGTGCGGAAAAGAAGAGAACCGAATAGTTTGGCATCAGCTTCTCTCTGCTTATCTTGTTATATAGTGAATATTGGGTGAAGAACAATACATATACGACTTACCCTAGGTTTTTTGTGTTCATTAGGTTTTATACATCTCACAAAGAAAGGATGACAAGCATGTAAAGTTCTCATAAGTGAGTCTAAAGAGGTTTTGAATTGGTGACTTAACGATAACACTTTTCTGCTTCCGCTCTGTTGCGGCGAAGTCTCCAATGCAAATAAAGATTTCAAAAACGAATTATTAGATTCAAGAATCATTTCTTTTATGTCTGCCGTTAACATGTCCCTGTTTTTGTCTAGGAAACCTGTAATAAAATTATGTTAATAGAAATATGGATTATTTGGAATGATTAATAAAACATAGTAGCGATATGCTACACTGTACTGTTTCGTTTTTACTTGTTTCTTGAATTGACTTAACATTTAATAAACACAAAGTGTACCTTTAACGTCGTACTGCACATCCCCAGCAAAATGTCTGACACCAAACTTATGTTCGTGCGTGGACTTAGGGGCGATGTAACAACTCTTACTGTTATGATTACTGTTCAATTTAGAGAGCAACGTGAGGTCCGTCCCTTTGGGAAATCTAGATTCTTCGTCAATAAGGGAAAGTAAATTCATAGGTTTCTGGCCAATTAAGTCTAAGTTCTCCTGATTATCTACATAATTGATATTCGACCATACTATTCCTTCCTTGGCGTATTGTTCTTGTTCGAGCTTGAAAATGTGTTTTACGAAAAACTGTTGTAAATTTTCATTAGCATAGTTAATGCATAACTGCTCGAAACTGTTAAAATCGAAGTTTTCAAAACCAAATATGTCAAGAATACCCACTGAGCCACTAGTGAGTGGTCGATCTTTGTGTAAAGTTTTATTTATCATTTCCACAATGAATTCAAATACATGACCGTATATGGCTTTGACAAGTGCGTCGCGACTTTCAATGGCTGATGCCGCCGATATAGGCGAAACCACTCTGTCTCCTTGAACCAATATAGTCTTTCGCGTTAACGCCTCACAAAGCCTCGCTTTGTTAACACCCAATAGATTAGCAATTCTATTTGCATTACCTGCATCAGAAACTTCCGACGTGTCTATATTATTCACGTTCAATGATTTGAACTTAAGATTCCCCAAATGTAAAATTGAAGCTAAAAGTGTAAATATGCCCCAAACATCGTTATCAGAAAAATTAAGAACCTTAAATGCTGATCTTATGTCCGAAAATTCTATAGCGTCATTACGGCCATCACACGTGAGCATGTTGCCAGAATTTAAATATTCAAAGTCCGCTGGGCGTCCTAGCTCTAAACGTTTTTTCTCATCAGCAGACAACCCTGTTACCAACGAATAAAATATATGGTAGTTTCTTTCGCCCTTATTTTGTAACACTATACGTGATTTTTCTAACAAATACTGATCGATATTTCCGCCTTCGATGACTCCTTTTTTACTAAAATATATATTTATATATTTTCCAAAACGTGACGAATTATCGTTTTTAACAGTTTTTGCATTTCCAAAAGCTTCTAGAATCGGACTTGTTTCTTGTATTTGTTGCTCTATCCAAGAATGCTTACCGCTGGCAGCTGCTAGGTATTGAAGTAACAGTTTTGTGCTTTCTGTTTTACCTGCACCACTCTCTCCACTGAAATGTATTTTTTTATTTTATATTTAAAAGCTTTATACTTAATTTTAAAGTTATTTTTATTTTATAAGTAGATACACATTAAATAAATAAGTATATTTCGAGAACATTTCATATTATTGAATTTATCAATTATATCTTTATATCAGCTGGACATTTGGATAATAAATATAATCAATCGTGCGATACGTAAATAATATTTAATAAGAACCTTATTACAATGCACTGATTAGTCGAGGTGTCCAGTAATTCTCGGTATGAATCGTTTCCAATAGCAAATATGTGCGGCGGTATATCTCCAATATTGCTATCTTGATAAAAATGTATTTGATCCATTGTGTATATTGGTAGTATTTCGTAAGGATTTATTGCTATTAACATGGAGCCTGTGTATGTCTGAAATAATAGGTATAAATATTTTTTATAGCTTCACGCTGTATAACGCATGTAGTGTCGGCAGAGGAAGCCTAGTGTAAAGACACTCATTTTTTCCTTTTCGCCGAATTCTGAAAGCATTTCGTATTGAGTAGCGGAGCTAAACGCAGCGCTTTTCTTTAACACCAGAGCGAAGAAATGGGTATCGAACCTTGTGGGTTCGATCCTGTCGTGTTTACAGTCACAAGCTTGAGCCCACGGGTCAAGACTGTATGTAGGAGTATATAGTATATATTCCTTTGTCTGACAGTAAACAAAACGGTTGTAGATGCGCCATCACTCCATGGATTGGTAAGAAAGTGTTTTTTTCTCTATCTACCTTCGTATGTGAGAAAAAGAGTGACGCTCTTTTTTTGTTATATATTGACATTATTAAAAAAA
Organism: Heliconius eleuchia; assembly: GCA_018230625.1. Taxonomy (NCBI): domain Eukaryota; kingdom Metazoa; phylum Arthropoda; class Insecta; order Lepidoptera; family Nymphalidae; genus Heliconius; species Heliconius eleuchia. Next base: position 3,245 of record DWAP01002363.1, on the reverse strand, counting down.
AATTGAAAGTAGAAACTTCAATTTGGGTGCCACTTATAAATTTAAATTAGTTAACTTTAAAGGAAGTTGGAATTTAATAGTTTTTTAAATATTTGTCTGTATACTTATATCTATCTATCTATGTTCAAATCTCACATACATCAAACCAAATTCCCTGTCATCAACACATATTTTTAATTAAGTAACTATCTCCATATCTAATACATTCTGGCATAAACATGCACAAATACATGAAATTTTGAAAGTTCCAGCATTTTAGGACAAAGCTATTGGTTTTTAAAATAAGAAAATAACTATACTTCTTACATATATTAATTGTTGGCTGTATCTTATATGTAAATTCCTCAGTATTGTGTACTCCTGTAGTTCCCCCAAAGTGATCATGTCCTCGACGCTCGTAATGGAGGTCGTGTGCAGCGGCTTAATAACATTTGCAACAGCTGTAGAAAACACCTCCCCATTGTCATCTTTGACTTGTATTCTTCCTCCAGAACTATTTAAAATCTTAACTGCGATTGGCACCTCAAATTCTGTTTTCTTTTCTGGTTGCAACCAGACATATTCCTTAAAAACAATTCAAAAATGCCTGTCAGTTGTTCTAAAGAATTTACAGATATCCATATACTTACAGAACAAAATATATTACTTACAGATATTTGTATACGGTCAGCCATTTTGAATCAATCCTTGAGATTCTACTTAATAACTTAAAACATTTCTAAATTTACATCCCTGTCATAATATTCAATGAGAACTGAAGTATTATGCTGTTTTTTATCAATGTTCTACATTATTTATCATTATTGTAAAGATAAATCAATCTTATCATGAATATTCAAAGATAGCATGTATGACTACATCATTAGACCTTTAATACTAGCTACTTCAATAGATTTGTTTATAAAATTCGATCTACATATAGTGATAAGAAAATTACTTAATCTTGAGGGGAACACATACTATACATTCTTTAAACAATCAAACAAAAATATAAATTAGTAATTACAATTTATTATAATAATGCAGCATTACAAAACAAGTTAACCTATTGATGATTCCAAATTACTTTTTCTTTTCATCTTTCTCTTTTTTTTCTTTTGTTTTGTCATCAGATTTTTTATCTTCCTTCTCATCTTTTTTTTCCTTCTTGTCTTTGCTATCATCCTTCTTGCCTTCTTCAGCATCTCTGTTTGTAATTTTGTTATTGATAAGATTGTGCAATGCTATGATTGACCTCACTAAGGCCGCTAAATATACTACTAGAGACTGATCATTAGTCTTTATATAGAGATTATCAACAAAATTGTCACTAGTAATATCTGGTAACAAATTAAATATATCTTGAAGCTGGTATATTATTTGATGATTCATTGGTAATGAACCCTGGCCAACTTGGACAAGGTAATCTCTTATTTCACTTAATTGTGAGTGGAGACCTCTAAGGCCAAGCAGCTGATTGGTGATACGTTGGGAGAGACTGCCTACAGTTGTATCTTTAATGTCCCTTAAAAGATGTTCTACGCCAACTTCCTCAGCTTCTTCAGCCCCAATTTCACTAGGTACATGTTCAAATGTCCTAGTAGTTGGACTACCATCATCATGCACTTCCTCCACTGCTTGGTAAGCCTCTGTAGGTAAGCCCAAGTCTTTGGGCTTTGCATCTATTATGACCAGTACTGAATTTGGGCAATATCGTCTAATCAATTCATTAATAGCAACATCATTTTGATGTAGTTTAGGCCCTGTGTGATACCAGCCCACTACTTTCTCTCTGGCATTCACTTTTTTAAACATTCCATACATGTTTTCTAAATAATCATGATCTAAGAACCAAACTGATTTATCTTTATCATCTTCATCAAAGGGTACTGAAATTAAGATAAATTTATCAAAAATTGTAAAAAAATCTATAGGTAATATGCTGTGGTACTATTACTGAGCATATATTATTTATTTATTATTTATTTGATACTTTATTACACCAACTTAATAATAAAAAAATACAAAGAAAAACAATGGAAAAGTATGGTGTAAAGGCTTATATGTTTAATTAGATTTTACTTGCAGTGGCAGTCAATTAGAAATAACTAATGGTGTGTATGCTACATTCTAAGTGCCCAAGGTAACTTAGATCACAAGTACAGTAAGTTACATTTGAAACAATTGAAATGATATGATATAGCCTTCAATAAATAAAAATAGCTTTTGGATTTGTTCGAATCCAAGTTATTTGTATCAAGGATAGTATTCCAATAGTTCCTAAGACAGTGCTTAAAAACAAACATCCTTTGGCTTTATAATGTTAAGTATAATGTACATTGACTGGAGAAGTACATCACTAAATTTTCAACAATAAAACAAATTTCTTTACTAACACAGACAGTAATTTTTCGTTAAACAGTTCATTGAAGTTTAATAAACTACAGTAATGTAATATTGTTCTCAAAAATATGTTTTAAGTTATTTTTCATACCTGCAAAGCTGTTTGAGACGTCTAATACACCCTTAGCTCTCCAACATCCTAAAAGAACTCCAACGACTCTCTTTTGGTTACCTATTTTGCCCATTCTATTAAAGTGATCTACAACACTTAGTAACACCAGTGGGTGAACAACCACTTTGGTGGTTACTACTTCTTGGCCAGGCATTTTCTAATATGATGTTAGTGTATTTTGAGAATTAAAGAAATAAAGAAAAAAATCTAATCATGAGCTATGTAAAAGTGATAGTAAACGCTAAATAATCACTAATTTAATTTTCTTTACAACAATACAAAATTCGCCGATCACCAATCCACAGATTATAAATTATAGTTAAACTTAAATAGCAAAATTTGACAGTCATCATAAAAAAACATAATTTTGTCTATGATAAATAATAATGACAGTTTTATTTGAGACGGCGCGTACTGTAAGAAGGTTCCTCTTTCTGGAGCCCTAGCCACCGATGGCTTGGACCCTTGTTCCACCCTCGGAAAAGTGTTTTTTGAAATATGCTTAAATGTATTTTTTATAACAATTTATATTTAAAATGAAAAGTTTATTTCTCTTGAATTATTCTGTTGTATAAAAGTATATAATAGTTCTTTAGATACTGTTTAAATAAAAGACAGGCAACACTAAATTTCAAGTCAAACTTGTCACTCTCTTTGGGTAATGTGTTCTGTAGGTTGAGCACGAAAAATTATCGAGTCCGTATTGTAAACGTTTCGAGGCAACGATACTATTACAAAGTTCGAAGCACGA
>DWAP01002362.1:0-13646 GCA_018230625.1 Heliconius eleuchia | reverse complement strand
ACCCACAACCAGTCGGTTTTACAGTCACACTTCGTGCCACTGCGCCACGGCCGGCTTCTAGCACAAAAGTCATAGACTTTTGTGCTTTTTTTTGTTGTTATCTCTATTTTTATCTGTTTTATTTCTTTATGAAAATGGTAAAATTTGTCCTTACTTAGTGATACTTGACAGTATCTTATAGTTTCTTGATTAGAGATACTATACAATTAAATAAAAGATTTGATTATAAGGGTTAGAGAAGTTCATCGAATATCCTATGCATATCGAATATCATAGAACATTTAAGGGACTAAAAAAACCCCTGCTAAAGTAATCTCCGGTATTTTAATCTTGTTCCTATTCCGTGTCGTTGACTATTTTGTTGGTTGACGGCAGCAACTTTCTTAACGTAAGTATTTCATATTATATGAGCTGAAAGTAAACCACTAAGTACCATATGTATCAACAGGTACTCCTTATATGTAAGGATGTTGTTTTTTTGTGATGATTAAATATTAACAATAATGTTTCAGTTCAAATATAAGATAGTGAATTACGCGACAACAATGACCTTATCAACAATACTCGGACCTAGATATGAAACCCCAGTTTGTAGAATGCAACTGATAACTTGCACTAAGCACGATGTTTCCTCTCAATATTTACTTTATTGCACAAAAAATGTGATTGGTTTACAGAATATGCCTCTAGATGGCAATCCTTGGAAGCATGTGGCTTTGCTTGGACATCCTCTTCAGGTATACTTTTACACAGTGAGAGGAAAATAAAAATGACTTAGTTACAATGAATCTAATTAAGAAATCTAAATATTGGTCTCCTATTTGACACATTATTACCCAAAATAATACCTTTAAAAAAAAGCTAAACAGATAACGAAATTGTATAAAAAATAATTAGAACAATTTATAAAGGTAATCGACATGTGTTTCCGAGAAGATACTAGGACTTTGTTTACAATTGGTGCAAAAGACAATTGCATATATCAGTGGGCCGCAAACTACAGGTAAAAGTTGTGCTTATAATCAAGTTGAAGTTATAACTAGATGAGTTAACTTAATAAATACAAATTTTCAGGTGTTTATGTAATCAAATTAAACTAAAAGTAATTACCCCTGTATCCCGCATAATAAAGGCAGAAGAAATCTAACATTAAGATACTTCGCTTCTCACAAAAATAAAGTTTAAAAAAATCACTCCTCCCTATCCGCTTAATTTTCGAGATATGATGAATGGTAAAATTGAATGTAGCGCTTTGTCTTATTGTCAGAGACGGGAAATGAAAATATTTGCTTCTGACTGTAATCACGACGATTGTGAATTTAATTCTAACTTGGGACAATGGACAATTTCAATTTTCTATGGTAATCAGACATGACAATGTTTCAAAAATTATAAAAGAAGGAAGGGAACAGAGTGTCTCAACACTAGGTTCTCTTTGCCTATACTGCGGGATACATAGTAAAGCAGAAGATAGAAATACAAATATTCACTTTTACCTTATTGAACCTACAACCATCAAGTGAATATCTCCTAACTGTACCACTACGGTGTTAATAAAGATGTTTATATTAATTCACCTCAAAAATAAAAAAATAACAACGTATCAGGTCAGTGGAAACAACAACAACACAAGGCGGCAACGATCTAGACCCATACTATTGTCTCATAGAGAACGGTCGGCCTGGGTGGCTGTTCCGCGAAATACGGGATCTATTCTACTACATACAGATATTGTGCCAGGGGACGTTCTCGCCAGTCATGAGACAAGTTAAAGATTTTATTCCGATAGATTCTTTGCCGGATTTAATGAGGGCTCTGGGATATTTTCCTTCGGAATATGAGGTTATTTTATAATTATGTTTAGGATTTACTAAGAATTTCAAAGAAAAAATAATAATTACAAAATTAGTGCATACGCCCACAAAATTAAGTTTAAGCAAAATTAAGTTATTCCACAGATCTGGTCGGACAAAACGCTATGTAAAATGTTTCTTCACTGTATGAAAATTTACTACATTAATGAAACTGATTATTAGATTGCCTCTGTCGCGCAGAAAATTAATGATGAAATATAAAAAATTAATAAATGAATAAACAATTAAATATATGTAATGAATTTTCAATAAAAATATGATATTAAGTAGGTAATATATATAACACATAGGTAGATAGTGCGGCGTTGAGTTTCGCCACTACGCAATGATTTGAAAAGTGGGAAGCAGACTATCTGAAGACTAGATTTTTTCTGTCTACCATGCTATACGCGAGATTTCATGTGGAGCTAAAAATAGTAGATATTGACTTATTAATTTACATTATTATAAACAGGTAGAAAATTTACTAATAGAAGCGAAATACAAGGTATATGAAAAGAATCCATGCTCCGAGATAGATTTCGAAGAGTTTGTCAAATTATATTTAAATCATCGACCGGCGTTTGGTGATAATTTCAATAAATTAAAAAATGCATTCCGCTATTTTGCTTGTACGGATGGCAATAGTCTTATTATGAGTCGAGAAGATTTTATCGAAATGCTCACGAATAATGGTTGGTAAATTCAGTAATATAATAATTGTTGTTGAGCTTCACGCTTTATCCCAGGGAAGACGAAGATAACCTATTAAGGTACTCATTCCGTACTCCATTTGTAATCCCAAATCGTGCGTATTGACGGAGTTCAACGCCGGGCTTTGTCGTTTCATGGCGCGGAAATTAATATAATCTAATTATAATTGTTTTTCCGTGGAATTTGAACCCACAAACAATATGTTTACAGTCAGACGCGCTACGATAACCTATTTATAATAATATATGTAGCATGTTTTATTAATGCCATTAAGACAGATAATATTTCCTTTTTTAAATTGTCACTATATAAAATCACTATCGCCATCTACCAGATTTGTCCCAATTACGTGAAAATAATCTTTATATGTCCTCTCTAAATGGCCAGAACGTTGTCTACATTCTGGTCATCATAGAATGTACGAGTAGAGAATGAAGAAGGTCACCAGATTTGTTCTGACGACGACGACGCAAAATGCGGGAAATTCGTATATAAACATATATCGCAAAAAATGTGTCTAGTTGTAAAGATACTACATATTAAATTCTCCTGTTTACTATTGAGCCAAATTAAAATAATTTTTAAGCTAAATCTTACATACTATCGTTGGTCCATTCAGGAGAATGTTTTCCCCGAGACCTTTGTTGGTATTTACTTTCAATACTAAGTGGCCATAGTTTCGAAGATCGAGCTGCAATGGTAGAAGGTGACTTTTCATTTCTACCTGAGGTAATATTTTTTAATACGTAAATTAGTTCGTCCGTGTGTATAGGGTCTTTACTAGTCTATAAAAAGTGTAAGAGAGAATGTATTGTTAGGTCACGGTTTGCGGAATTCAACGCCGTAGTCTATTGAACTAGTCCGAAGCATTACCTACATATTATAAAGATAAACAAAACGATTTTGTTGATAGATTTAATAGATCTTATAACAATCTAGTACGTTCCAGCTACGTTATAATGGCATTGATTCGTATCTGCTTATAATATTTAGAAAACATTAGAAACAGTTATTTTGAACAAAAATAAGACGTTCGTGAAGCAGAGGAACAAAGTGTTATTTTAAAAGCGACAGGGTGTGGGATCGATTCCCACTCGAGGAAATGAAATATTTATTTAAGTTTATATTTTCATTTCTTCGTTCTGGTGACGAGGCAATGCGCCGTCACCCGCCGTCAGTACCGCAACTCAATACGCAATGCTTTCAGAATTCGGCGGAAAGTGGGAAACGGAGTATCTAAACATTAGGTTCATCTGCCTACCCCACTGTGTGCAGAAAAGAGCGTGAAGTTGATTTGATTTAAAAACATGTTCAATATCCAAGAGCATTATTTTGATGGTAACAAAACAAAACGCGGCGTTGAGCTTCCCCAACACCGCGCCTTTTTAATACGGAATGTCTCGAAAGTTGGGCGTAGAAATTGAGTATCTTATCCCTTCTTCTATCTTATCTTATCCCTTTGCATCCTGCTATATACGGAATACAGCGTAAAATATAAAATTATGGGACATTAATGAATAATAAAATATTTCAAGTGTGTGGGTATAATTTGTTTCTTTTTTCATTCAGATTATAACTTTCGCGGGCCTTACCAACGACATACTAGGTATTCAGGACGTGGAGGTATTATCAGAGCAATTCTCTGTAAAGGACTCCGTGGGATCGCAACATACTGTTTCATCTGAATCTGAAGAATGTTTTCATTTCTTATAATTTAAAGACGTTTTCTTTTATTGTCTCTATGTTGAAATAATATCTCTTATACCTAAAATTAATATAATAGAAAAATATGACGTTTTAAACCAAGGTTTTTTTATTTTAACGCATCAGCTCTAATTTTGATGCTTAGATGTATAAGCCTGATTCTCCTTCTAGCTGTCAATTTTCTTCATTTTAAGAAAATTGCTTAAACAAATTATTAAAACCAGATCAATAAAAATGGTTCTTTTTTATTATTAGTATTAATTTAATAATAAGATTTTTAATGACCATCGTGACGCACGGGCACAAAGTGTGACTGTAAAACCGAATGCGTGTGGGTTCGAAAAGTTCTTAAGAAATACACCTACCTAACAATGATGTAATTAGTAAGTATTTTTTTAAATTATATTTTCGATTATTTTAATGTGGCTATATATTTACTTACAAGAAATGTGAAAGATGTGCGAAGGAATTAATTAATCTATACCTTATTACCTTATATCATATTTATTGCTGCAAAACATTTTTTTATTAAATTCGTCGTCGTCAGAAAACTACGAGTTACTCAACGGAGAGAGCATTTCTCGGTATTTTCCTACGTGATACTCTGCTAGTGACATTTTGTCAGACACATAGTGAGGGGAACTGATGGCTGCTGGGGTGCAAAGATTCTCGAGTGCCCGCGAACCGAACGACGCACGGTGGGCAGGTCCTCTAATAGGTGGACCGTACCGACCGACAATGTGGTTAGCGTTACAGGAAGCCACCGGACACAGACAGCGCAGGGCCAATCAGCATGGAGATCTTTGTGGGAGGTCTATGACCAACAGTGGATTTAATAATACCAATACTTTAAATATGGAATAATAATTATAAAAACATTTATTTTATGATTATTTATTTTTACTTATATCACAAAATGCATTGTTTTAAATAAATGTAAATAATAAAAGTATAATTGTTCAAAAAATTGTTATTTGAACATGACTGTCTTCAAATAAAAATTATAGTTGTTACAATCAATAATAAATTGTCCATTGCAACTAAAATAAATCATTTAAACACATTATAGAGACTATCTAGTGAGTCGTGTCACAAGCAAATTTTTGTTCTGTTCTTTGATTATGGCACTCTAATTGAGACCAGTGAACCCACAGTATTGTACAGAAAACACGTGAAGGAGTTTGTTTGGTAAAAAAATAATATAATCATTTTACACAACAGGAGAATGCATATTAAAAGGACATTCAGTTAAAATTCTGCCTCCACCTCTAAGACAAAAATCATTATTTACAATATATACATAACATTGTGAGCTAGTAAAACAAGACAATTCACAAAATCTTTAAAATGGTTACATTGTTTATATGTGACATGAAATTCAAAATATTTGACACTTTTCAACTATTTTTAGAGATACAAGTGTCAAAAATACAACCACAAAGATAATTTTCAAGAAAAGCAATTCAAATAACAGAAAGATAAGTCACTTCTATAGTTTTTTTAATTATTTATAGAAGTATCTAATTCATTTTTTGTAGTAATTTTACAACTGTAAGGTTTTACATTTTATTGCGGTATTGTGACACGATTCATTAAACAGATTCTATTTCATTGCTTCACATCACACCAGCACATACACTGAAATCCACTGTTCCACATGTGTCCATTATTTTAAATTATACAATCCAATCAACTTTGGATTTAACTCAGTCTGTCTTTAATCTTTTTGCAGGTGTTGTGGTGCCACTACTTTGTGAATTGGAATCTTCGGAGAAATTCATGTGTGTGGAGGTAAAATCTGTAGGTCCCTGGGAGTCACTTACTGTCGAGAAACCTGAAAAACATTTTAAATCAAATTTATAGTGCATTGTAATACAGGTTCCACATATTATGTAGAATCAAATATTGTAGGTAGAGCTTTATATAATATGATGTAAAATGATGCAGTGGTCCAGTCTTTCTGTTAACATTATGGTTCTTTGTTCGATCTACACTTGAGGAAAATGTAATGTTTCGAAACTTGGGCAGAAAGTATCTTAATTAAGTGTCTTGGGTTCCCCGTGCCTACACAGCTATGTAGGAAATAAATATAAAACTGCTACTAGTAAAGAAATCATTGACTTTTCATAAAAAAGTGAAAGTACTTATTTCGACTTATGAAAATACTCCTACACGTTTATCATTTATATACAATTCATAGTAAATTGATTAATACTCACATGTGTTTGAGTCTTCTGCCATTCCAAAATTAGAATTTGACGAATCGTGCATTTTCTTTGGCGTCAACGTATTTTCCTTATTTTCTCGCTTCGCCGCATGTTTCTTTTTCTGTTCGTTTGTGGATATCGGAACCCATTTGTATATTTTCATAGTTGTTTCTCCAATGGTTACCCATTTTTTCTCCCTATAAGTAATTTTAAAATTAATACTTTGAGTAACAGTATCATTTATAATACTCAAGTTAAACATAACAGACAGTATCATTAAAAGATTTAGCTTACCAATGGCGAACTTTTTCAACAGCTTGCATGACTCTTTTGATGTCATCTTTTACGCGATTTCTAGTTTCCGCACGAACTGAACGAGACATATTTAAAAGTTTATTTAAAGTTACTTTTGCTAAATAAAGTTATACTAAAGTATAGTCACAAATTAAAAGTAATTCATTAATTATTTTATTCATAAATAGAATGGCGTTCTTTTACTTCAGCATTATAAGTCCGCCATTTATTAAACTGACGTTTGAATATAGTTGCGATATTTGACATATTTCGAAAAGCAACGTTCCATTTCTGTAACGTATTGAAAACTGAATACTATGTATATGCATGAATAGTTAATTAAAAGAAATATCATTAAAAATAAAAAATAATATAGTAACACAGTAAGCACTTTGGGCATTGCTTAATTCTTAAAAAAAGACTAAAATAATGTAAAAAGCAAATAAAATATTTTATACATTTCTCTTTATTCACAGTTACTTTCTAATTTTATTGTTTTATCTTTCTTTCTTTATTTTTTTGTATCAGTTTCACGCTGTGTCCTGTACTTAGTACGCAATGTGGTACGCAGGAGGAACCTAGTGTTAAGACATTTCGTTCCCAACTTTCCATCGAATTCTGGAGACATTGCATGTTGACTGACAGAAGTCAACGCCGCTCTTTTCCTCAACGTCAGAGTGAATAAATAGAAATATAAATTTAAATAAATATTTCATTTTCTCGAGTGGGGATCGAACTCACAACCAGTCATGTTTACAGTCACACCTTGTGCCCATGCGCCACTACTAGCCATCTATTATACTATTTCTTATATCTTCCTCTCTATTATTCTATTTAACTACTATGTAACATAACATTTATAGTTATTTGCTTAGAAGGAGAAATGAAACGTTTTTGTGAATTACAAGCACGCAATTGGCGAATATTCAAGATATTGTCTATGAACCAATCACAATTTTTTCCTCGATTATATGAAATTATATTAGAACAAAGAGTAAAAGAGAACAAAATCACGAAAAAAACCATAAATGAAAAATTTAAAGGTACATTCTGCCGAATACTAATGGAAATTTATAAATATACTAAATGTCACTTTAAAATGTTATGGTAAAACAGGTAAGAGTCAGTTAATAATAAACAATTTTCACATTTGGCCCTGTTATGATATTTAGTGTTAGTATTACTGAAATTCAAGCACTGAAAGATTAGTTGAATGTCCAGCGGCTGTCAGTTGTTTTACGTCTTAGTACTTTTTTATTGAATAAAATTTATAAATAGTTTAAAATCTATATAAATTTTTTTCGCGGCTCGGACTGCAGGGATGTACTTGTGGTGGCTATGATGCAACGGGATGATAAGGTGCATTAAATTAATTGATAATCTACCGATTTGTGTGTTTCGCTTCTTATGCACTTTGCGTTCGTTATATTCACTAGTCTGCCGTCACTGTTACGCTATATTATTTCTGTTCGCTATTTTCTTATTTTTCTACCTTAATAACCTAATATGAAGTTTGATAGAAGCACTGCACATCAGCTGTTTTGGTGTCTCATACGCCTTAGCCAAGAGTTATTCCGAATGACATTATCGTCTTATTGTAGTTTACAGTAATAAAATTGGTAAAATCAACAATTTTATTTATTTGTAGGTTATAGAAAATGTAATTAAATTAATAGTGTTTACAAAATAATATAACATTTATTAATAAGTTTCCTTGTTATACAGACAAAGTAGATACCTCTCCCTATACTTGATCATTCACTCTACACTATTTGCTATACATTTTTAAGCTTGTTATGTTTTGTTGCAGTTGTACCCTGCATGTTGTGTTTAAGCAGTAGAAGTGATATTGTAATTATATAATTGGCATTGTCCAGTGTAAGGTACAGCTAACGAAAAAAGTGCATCTTTCATTCCCCTATGGCTGCATATGTTAATCGAACAATATCCATGATGGCTGGTGATGGGCCTCACAATGTTGCAATGAACAATGGGACTGTGCGTGTCAATATGGCAAATGTGGACTCCCCGCTACAGATATTTGTGAGAGCCAAAAAGAAGATCAATGACATATTTGTTGAAATAGATGATTATGTCAAGGATGCAGTGGTTTTTATGCATGGTAAGTAAGAATTTTGATATTTCTATATAATTATTTGATATTTGGTTTAAAAACACAGGTATTTTTTTCTGGATAGTAGGATAGACAAAGGAAACATATTGTTAAGACATTTTGTTCTCTCCTACACTGTTTTTGAGTCATTGAATGTCAAGTGGAACTACCAGAGCAGTGAAATAAAGATTTCTGTTCCTTGCCAAATTTAGACAAAAAGTATGAAATAAAAGTGTAATGGGAACAGAATTTTTTACACTAGGTTCCCAGGTTCGCCCTGCATACTCTGTTATGTGTGGGACCCCTATAAAGCTAAAAAAAATTAAGATTAGTTATTTAAACACTTCACTTTTTTCAATTAAAATTCTCAAACATTTACTGCTGATTAAAAGAAAGAATCAAAAGATTCTTCAAATATGTTGCTCTCTAGTTCTACAAGCACACAAGTTAAAATGGGTCAACTTTGCTATTTTTAATTGAAGCTCCTATTTTTAGCCCTTAGCATTTCATGTACTACAATTTAATTGCATGTGAAACCTTGAACTCTCCATATGTTATATTAATAAGTAAACAATTAAGTTTAAGGTCATATTGGTACCATTATATCATTTTGTCTACTATAGCTGACATATTTAGGAGCAATATATGTAATAAAAATAATTTTAAAAATATTTTATTTGATTTATCAGCCATATAAATACTTTAATATAATCATCCACAAATTTATTATACTATAAAATTTAGTTTCTCTTCTTATATATATTTTGAATTTAGTGTTTAATTTACATTGATCAACCCCTCTTGCTTTTATGCTTTTATCATTAATCATGTTATGTACTTGAATGTGATATCTATTATTATTAATAATATTTGTTGCTTCTATTTATAATGAAATATAATATAAAAAATAACAAATCTTACACACTATAACTGTAAATAATTAAGGAGCTGATCATGTGTCATTGAACTCTCTTTCTTAACAACACATAATCCATTCTTTTGCTATAATTCACCTACTACATTGTAGAAAATATTTTTTAATTCTTGAATAACTTTGCTCATTTAAAAAGTATATAATAATATTTAACATAGAAATATTTGAAATTTCTGATTTATATAATATTTAATGATTATTTACTATAATTTCCAGCAGTGTCAGGTGATAATGGAATTGCAACAGTTCAAGATTTGGCCAACGTTGAGTCTTATGTTAGCAAAGTGCAAGCCATACGGGAGGTGCTCAAGCGGGATCACATGAAAGTTGCATTTTTTGGCAGGTAAGTTACTGTGTAGAAAATTAACATTAAAATATTAATTAAGGCCATTGGGGCTGCATCTGACTATAAATGTTATTAGTATGGGACTCCATTCGCGCTCTTCCTCTACCGTTCCTCTGCCTACAATGCAATATATGAGATAAAAAATATTAATTTAACTTTAAGCCTTAAGATTTAATTAAGTTGAGAAGAGAATAGAGAACAGTGTGTACTAAGTCCGCTGTGTCCTATGCAAATGTAAAAAAATAACAAAGTTACTAATTATTAGTAACAGTTTTATTTCAATAGCGTTCTTAGGTGGCATAATCAACACTGCTGTCAACAAATTCTAATAAGGAAAATATTCTGTTCTCTTTTAGCTTGTGGTATAACATATATTACTGTATTGCATAGATGATAAAGGAAAGCTTTTTTTTCATATTATGGTATTAGAAAAAAAACCTAGTAAGAAATTATTTTGTTCTTTTAACTTATTATGTATTTCAGGAACCATACTAAAACACTGTAGTATAAATGTAAACATACTCTAGAACGAACTTTGAGTTCACTAAAGTCATAATGGCGTCATAATATTGTTTAGTAGCATAATTATCAAGCTTTTTACTATAGAATGTGTTCAATGGTTTGACCTTGACTTTTTTATTTTACGTCATGGGAGTACGGAAGGAAATGAAAAATAAACAAAATTTGTTTATTTCTAGTAGCCATGCCCTTTTCCATTTGGAAATTCTTTAGTGATAACATTATAAATATTTTCTATATTACTTATCTATTGAAAATTTGCTCTTATAATCTATTCAAATCTTATGTTTTGTGTAAGATGGGCTAAAAGAATGGTGAATAGACAGTACCAATTTAAACAATAACTTATTTGTTGAATAAAATTATTGATTGTAGTTTCGATTGAATCTACTATGTTTGCATGTACAACATTATATAAAATTCTCTGTTTGAATTTAATAAATAGATAACTAAAGTTCTTCCTGGCAAAGTGGCACAATGTCGTACTGTAACGCGACATTTGGGGGTTCGATTCCCATTCTAGGAAATGTATAAAAAAATAAAAAAAATCAAATAATAGGCTTAAATACCTCAAACTGGTAAGAAAAATAAAATGAAAACAATTATGACGTTTAAATTTTAGAACAAGCAATGGCAAAAGTACAGTGATCAATGCAATGCTTCATGAGAAGATTCTTCCCAGTGGCATCGGTCATACCACCAACTGCTTCCTGCAGGTGGAGGGCTCAGATACAGATGAGGCCTTCATGAGGACTGAGGGTTCAGAAGAGAAGCTGAATGTACAGGTAATTTATAGAATTAATAATATCTGCATATATAATGAGTCTATTGTGGTGCAAGAACACAAGGATGTGACTGCAAATGTGATGATTGTGGGCACAATTACCATTCAAGTAAATATTTCCATTTCTTTGCTCTGCTAACGAGGCAAAGCGCGGCATTGAGTTCCATAACTCAACATGCATTGCCTTCAGAATTCGGCAGAGTGGGGAACCGAAATGTGATGATGTGAACAGAGTGTCTTAACATTAGGTTCCCGCCCATGTGCAGGATACAGTGTGAAGCTAAAAGAATATTCTTTGTGCTCAATTTTAATAAGAATCATCTTGTTATTGACATTTTAACTCCTATTGTAGAGATGATACATGTCTCTGTCAAACATATCCCAACTGTATCATCAGTCATAAGCTTAAAATTTTTAAAAGTAAAAACGTTTGAAATAAATAATCTTCCTAGTCTAGTATTCTAGTATATATATAGTATATAATTATAGTATTTGATCACTGACTATTATTCATATTCAAAATTAAAAACAAATTGATCTGCCCCCTTCAGTCTGTGAGCCAGCTCGGGCACGCACTCTGTGACACGCGGCTCAAGGAGTGCTCCCTGGTGCACGTGTACTGGCCGCGCGAGCTGTGCGCGCTGCTGCGCGACGACGTGGTGCTCGTGGACAGCCCCGGGGTGGACGTCACGCCCAACCTCGACGAGTGGATCGACCAGTACTGCCTCGACGCGGACGTGTTCGTGCTCGTCGCTAACGCCGAGTCCACGCTCATGGTGACGGTGAGTGCGCGTGTGTGCGTGTGTGTGTGGTCACGCCCAACCTCGACCAGTGGATCCTGCCTGCATCAAAGCGAGTGGGGATCGAACCCTCAACCAATCACGTTTACAGTAGCACGCTTGGCCCTGTGCCATGACTGGCTTCAACAATGTTGATAATTTTGGATTAACTGTCGCCGAAAATAAAGGAAATTGGGATGCGAAATTATATTGGTGATACCTAAAATATGTTAGTACAATTTTGAAATATTTCTCATTTCTTTATAAACACATTAGGTTCTACCACACTTTAACATTTTTTAACCACAGAATGGGTGTTAAGGAATTTGTTTAATCAAAGTGGATAGTGAATAATGTGCAAACATCACTATTTGTTATTTTCTGCAGAAAAAAATAAATTTGACTAAAACTCTTAGGATTAGGTTCCTAGGTTCCCTTTGCCTACGTTGTTGTATGCAGGATGCAGAGTAAAGCTAAAAAAATTTTTATAAATTCTCTTTCTTTGCAGGAGAAAAATTTCTTTCACAAAGTATCAACGAAAATATCGCAACCGAATATATTCATATTGAATAACCGATGGGATGCATCAGCCTCGGAGACCGAGTACTTGGAACAAGTGGGTTCTTGTCTATTTTTTTCTGATCAATATTAAAAAGCGCGATAATGAGTTTTGCTTTATAAAATGTATGAAATAAGAAAAAAATGTTGTAACGTGTTGATAAGATGTTCTCTGCCTACGCCATTTATTCATCCCTTCCTTTATAAATGGAATATGAAATTCGAAAAGAATTTATCAATTTGAGACAGAAGTTACTGAGATTAACGCGGTCAAACAAAAAAAACTCTTTAGCTCATAATTTTAAGTATAGATATGTCTTAACTTTAAAATAATATTATATTATACACAGGTACGAAGCCAACATGCGAACAGATGTGTGGATTTCCTATCGAGGGAGTTGCGCGTGTGTACGCCGAAAGAAGCTGAGGAGCGTATCTTCTTCATTTCAGCTAAGGAGGCGTTGCTCACGCGGATGAGGGAAAGAGAGAAACCTGTTTCTTGTAAGACATAAAAAATGTTTACTTATAAGTTGCCAAAATTAGTAAGATGATGCTTTATTGTATTACTTGTAATAACCTCAACTGCCAGTAGAAATGTAGCAATGTTTGATTAAAAAAACAATAACATAAAAGAAAATTAATAATGATTTTTCTTGCATGGCCACAAGGATGTAACTTTAACGTGACGGTTGTGGATTTGATTCCCACTCGAGGGAATGAATGATTAATTATTATTTATTTATATTTTAATCTCTCCCGTCTGGTGTCAAGGCGAACCCACGGTATTGATTTTTTTTTTTTATGGAAAAGACACGGCAAACGAGCGTGCGGGTCACCTGAT
>DWAP01002361.1:0-13649 GCA_018230625.1 Heliconius eleuchia | reverse complement strand
CGGCGTTGAGTTCTACCACTCAACACGCAATGCCTCCAAAATTCGGCAGAAAGTGTGGAACGGAGTGTCTTAACACTAGGTTCCCTCTCCCTATCCTGCTGTGTGCGGGATATAGCGTGGAGCTAATTTAATTTATTTTTTTACTTAAAATAATAAGAGAAGCACATCGATAGATTTATTTTTATATTAGAAATAATTTAAACCGGTTAAGAACTATACGTAGAGTAGGTACTTCTATCAACAACTGTAAAAGCATTTGCATGTTAGGTGTAAACGCGGAACGCAGTCTTAAACATCACAATCCCATAAGAATTTTATTTTTTTTTCTTCAGGACATTTTCTTTTGTGTGAATGTAGGTTTTAAAAAAATGACTTTAAATTACTCTTTTGTTAGATTCATACTGTATCCCGCAAGTAGAACTGTAGACACAGGGAACCTAGTTTTAGGACACAACATTCCTGTTACGATACTTTCATCTTCCACAATTCGCTGATTCCTTAAGGCATTCCGGGTGGCAGAACTCTACACCGCGCTTTGCCTCGCTACCAGAGCAAGGAAGTAAAGATATTAAAATGTCATTCTCACTAGGGGGAATCAAACCCACAACCGGTGCGTTGGCTCGTACTCGTATTTAAATATTAAATCAAACGCATCATATGTTGTAGCAATTCATATTATAAACGTATATGTTTTTCGACCTATATCTGATTTATTCTAAATCATTAACAATTTTAATTAAGCATTAAGATTAGATGAGGCCAGTCATGGCGCAGGCGCACAAGGTCCAACTATAAACAGTAAGAAATAAGACTAAAGTATATTTATCATCCTAAATGTAATATTCCATGCTACGACCAAAACCTTCACATATAGGAGTCTCCAACCGACAGACGACCTCATAAAATTGAATATTTAAGTGTGCTACACACACCCTCCTCGGGAATAAATTGAATGTCAAACAATGTACGTATATAAGTACTGAGAACTTCAAGTTACAGAACAGGTACTCGATGTGTACCTGTATATAGTGGTTAGTAGGTAGTGTATGAAAATATTGCGTGACCATAAATATTATGAAAGTCCCCGTTTGCTCGTTTCCACGCTAACTTCTATGGTAAAATATCTTTAAAGTCTCAAAGGAACTTATGGGAAGGCATTTATATGAAAGTTATTAAAAAATACTAGTGTTACATTGACTTTATAGTTATGATTTTCTCTCTTATTTTTTAGCTTTGCGCTGTATTTTATATGCAGCAGGATAGATTGAGGAAGCTTAGTGTTAGGACACTCCAAACCCTTCTTTCGGATGCATTGCGTGTTGAGTGGCGAAAATCGACGAAAACAGGCTCGACACCAGAGCGACAAAATCAAAATATCCTCGAGTGGGAATCGAACCCACAACCTGCTGCGAAATATTTTACTTTATATTAAAAAGAGGTATGTTAAAGTCTTGCTATATTATGTTCTGCGGACTTTGTACTTATAATTACGAACAAAAGCGACAAAGACTTGAAATAAAATCGCTTTCCGACCGCCAGTCGTAAAGCTGGCAACGATCATGAAACTAACGCGTGTTTGTTACTAGGGCCCCAAACATTTTGAAGGAAGAAAAGTATTATAGCTGTTGGGTAATAGCACAAAAAACGTAACTGGACTTAAAGTTATATATATGATCCATATGATCACACTTTGTGCCGCTGCGCCACGACTGGATTCTCAATTTTTATCATAATTTTGATAATTTCAATAGAAGTTTACAGTACTGTCGACGAGTCGTGGCCGAGCTGTGAGAAAGTTAGTGAAACTTGTTCATCTGAGAAAAAACATATAAAAAGGAAGAAAAATCCCAAAATCAAATTAGCGCAGCCAAAGCTAACTTCCATGCAGCCAAGACTCGCCGACCGTACTGTACCGAAGCTACATATGTATGACGTGAATTCCATGCTACAGTAACCATTCCATACAGGATTCCGTACAAAATTCCATACATAATAAACATAAGTGAAATGTCGACTGTATCCTAAGGTCACGATCCCGCCTGCCTTGTTTCTGATGACATTAAATAATTACCTTCGCTTAATTAGAACGCTCCTAATTTATTATGTTAAACAGCCCTGCATACTTGTTCAAGGTTTCTACTTAATAAGCCTTATGTTAATTGACTTCATTTTTTTATATATTATATGCTAGACAAAGCGCGGCGTTAAATTCCGGCACTTCGCTTAGCAAACGCTATATCTCGAAAATGATGTGGATAGTGAGTAATAACCTTAATACTAAGTTTCTGCTGGATATTTGGCAGGACTTGATGGTGTACTAATGCAGGCAAAAACAAATCCCATGGAAATAAAAAAAACAATATAGCAGTCGGGAACGGAGTGTATTAACACAAGGTTTCCTCTGCCTACCCTGCCGTATGCGGGATATAGCGTGAAGCTGATTTAATATAGCATCAAATATAATACAAATACTATAACTATACACACTTCACTTCACAATAACTATATTAATACGAAATATATTTTCAAGAAAATTTAAATCATAAATAATATTATGAGTAAAATCAACAATTTTTCAGCTAAATTTAGATGTTATAACAACGTAGGTGTTGATTGAAAGTATTCTACAAAATATGATTGATTGAATACTGTTGCTCCACAGCGGTGAAGTTTGTAATTTAGATGGATCCCTTGTGTGTTCTCTCGATTCGAGAACCTAGTAATCCGAAAGAATTGGGGGTATTTAAGTAGAAGCAACATTTTAATATTTCTGTTATTCCCACAGTTAGCAAAAATATTATTTAGATAAATTATTTTAACGTGGCGGGACTCGAACCCGCGAATATGGACATAATCTGTCAAGTGACACCGGTTAGAGTCCCACTACGTTAAAAAGATAAACGAGTTAAAATAAAAGCTTTACTTTTATTTTAACTGAATAAAGTGTTATATTTTAACTCAATAACAAACTAAAAAAATCTTAATGTATTTAAAACACTGAATCCTTAAATCACTACGATATATTTATTAAGCTTCACGTTGTCTGCAGTATATAGGCAGAGAGAGCCTAGTGTTGAGACACTCCGTTCCCCACGCACCACCCATAGATAAGACATTGTGCACTAAGTGGAGCTCTTGCCCTGGTAGCAAGATTACACCGAATTAATTGTCTTGTCACCAGAGCGAAAAAATTGAAAACAATTTATTCTCGAATAGGAATCGAATCTACGGACTCCAATTTCGTAATCACATCCAGATTTCATTTTTATCTCGTGACTTTCACAGTCCGAAGATGTGCCGCTGTACCATGACATATTATCGTATTTGAAATAAAAATGTTTAACGTTTTGTTGATACGATTTATATAAGTTAAATCTTTTTAAGCCCAAAAATGTCAAGAACATACGGCTTGTGATTTAGTTTTCGTTTAATGTTAACACCAGCTGAAATGTATTTAAGCTCCTCTACCTTTTCAAATATACAAAAGCTCATATCAAAAACTAGTAGTTTTAAGAATAATGGAATATTTTATTATTGAATATCAAGAGGCCATCGTGGCGCAGTGGAACAACACCCACACTGTAACCAAAGTACAATCAACCTTCAATGGTGGCAAACGCTACTAATCTAGTTTGATTAGGGCCCTAGCAAAACAAAGTTTGCGGTTAAGTTACGCAACTCAATATCGCGAAATCGGGCAAATGGAAAACACTAGGCCCTGTGCTTCTCCTGACATAAGCAGGATAGGACCATAAATTATTAATATTTTAATTGATTTGAAAATTTCCATTCAGGTATATCTTAACGTATTTTTTTAAATCCTATATAACCATATACATAATACTCTTTTATAGCAAATTATGTATATTATACATATAATAAACGGTAAATAAACTTCAATTGAAGGTAATTACTACTTTAAAGGTAACTTGCAATGTTAATAGAAACATTATACGCTGTAATTGACAGCCAGTACTAAGGCGCCATAAATATCTTGAGTAAATTTATAATGAACGAACAACCATCTAAGGCTTTATCGATAAAAAAAAATTAGAACCAAGAAGAAATTATTAGAAGTTAGCATGTAAGCAAGGTTACTGTACAAAGTGTGACTTACAATTATGAAATATGAACTGTAAAAATCTACAGTTTATCTAAAATGGTGATCTAATCACCTTCTTCTATATTTGGATTCCTCTCCTAAAAGAAAGAAAAGAATATAAGTTTTCCATAAATAAAGTTCCCCACTTTCTGATGAAATCTGAAGTCATTGCGTGTTGAGTGGCAGAACTCCACAGCCCAAACCACATATCCAAAAACAAATCCAAAGAGAAGAAGAAGAAAAGTCGGGTATTGATCGAACCGACGACCAGTCGGTTATACAGTCACACTATGTGCACACTGCGCGACGAATGACCCCTGAAAATAAGAAGATTCTAAAAAAATTATAACAGCCACGAGGCAAAAAACTTAAACTCTTTTTTGGAATGTCTCCTTACTTTACGTTTCTAGAGCACAGATGCGCATTAATAAGAAAGTTGTTCACTTGTTTTATGTAGTTTTCGAACTGTAAAACTTATGAAATTGAGAGTAACAGATTTATTAAAAATGTAACTTAGCATATTCTAATGTTTTTATCACAAGTTTTTTATTTAACATTTTCAAAACAAGTTTATGGGTGTATTCAATTTGGCCTGATGTTTAAATTATTTATATGAAATTTCTGACT
Organism: Heliconius eleuchia; assembly: GCA_018230625.1. Classification (NCBI taxonomy): domain Eukaryota; kingdom Metazoa; phylum Arthropoda; class Insecta; order Lepidoptera; family Nymphalidae; genus Heliconius; species Heliconius eleuchia. The sequence continues at coordinate 8,920 of DWAP01002361.1, read as the reverse complement.
ACAATACAGCAAAATCATGTAAAAATTGAAGTTTTATCCTAGAACAACCAGCAGTAATAATCGGTTTATGACCATTTGTTAGTTGACCACTAGCCATTTGGTCATGTTTTTCAATAAAGTCTTTAGTTTCATATTGCGAAGCTAAGATGCAGCGTCGCCGGCTAACTTTGAAAGTGGCTACTCCGCTAGCCTAGACAACAACAAACTTATTCACTTAGGCGGACACGTTTAGTGAATTTTGTTATAATGCTTAGCCTCTATTTTTTTTAATACATTTTTTATTACATTATTCTTATTTACTTCATAATTTGTATGAAATATTTTCAAAAATCTATCTTGAATGAGAATTATTTACCGTTTTTTAGCTTTACCTGGTGACCTAGTGTTAAGACGCTCCGTTCTCATTGATACACTTCTGTTTACCACTTTCTTCCGAATTCTGGAGACATTGCATGTTGAATAGCGGAACACCGCGCTTTGCTTCGTTACCAGCGAACAAACAAATATTAAATATTACATTTCCTCGAGTCGAAATCGAACTCACAACCTATCGCATTTACAATCGCCCACCTGTAACACCACTGGCAACTACTATATTTACTATACTAAATTGTAACGCATCTCCAAATTCAGATTCCCAATTCTCACAATCAACCAAGGAGTAATTTAATAGTGTTATTCTTAAACCAGCTAATCGGGTTAGTATACTTGTAACTTCAGAATGTGGAACGTATAGTATCCTTGACACGGCTGGCCTGCTTCATACATTACTTAGTATCCTTAAATTAGACATTGCACAAAGATGATAAAACAAAAGGTTTAGGTTTCATATTAAATGTATGATAAAACTAAAATTCTGCTGAAATTACGTTTATTAAAGGTTATATTTTTATATAGCAAATCGCGTAGAGGTTACCGTGGCGAAGTAGAACGGCTTCTGATTGTAATCGCGATGGTTGTGAATACGATCTCCATTGGGGGAAATGAATTGTTTTTTTTTCCGCTTTGACAAGATAGAATGCAGAGTTAAGTCTCGAATTTGAAATCAAATAGGCGGAGAACACCAGTCTGACAGTAGGATCTCTCTGCCTATCGCTCTTCATATAATATGACATAAAGCGGGAAACTGAAGAAAAAAATATAAATCACAATACTCCTACTTTGTATCTAAAATCATGGGATATTAAAATAAAATAAAAGAAAAAATTATACAACACATGATGTACATAAAATCAAGTGTATCGGGAACCTGTAACAAATATATTGAAAAAGGACCTACAAGTAAATAGTTTCGACAATCTTATCGACGAAACTATTTACTTTTAGGTTCTTAAAGCACATTACTAAGTGCTTATTTATATGCGGGTATTCCCCGAACAAAAGGGGTGCAAAATTAGATTTTTGAAGTCAACCATATATATTGTTATATTTTTTTTAAAAAAACAAGCGATTCTATAATATATGATGTCAAAAAAATTAAACTTAAAAAAATCACTTTCTTTATATATTATAATAATATTTATCTTTCGGGAAAGGCAATGTTTGATATAACGAAATTTCTTGCTAGGCATAGGTACCATTATTTTATCCCGAACGGGTTTGAAATCCACATTGATGATATTAAGATACCAGTCCACCAACTGCGCCATAATGGCCTAAGAAATACCAAAACAATAAAAATTACAGCCAATTCAAAAGGAAAAGCGCCTATCTCAACGTCCTATGATTGTCCTTGTTAAGACATATTTCTCAAGCACTGAAGCAATCAAGGCAAATATTTTTTCCGAATCATTAAAACTTTTCTAAAAAATATATTATACAACGCTATATCAAAGCGCATTCGGCCTTCGATTATTCTTATAAAAAGCGTTGTCATGACAATCACTGGTCTGTATAAATAGTACTTATTAGTCGCGAGGTCGTCGTGGCGCAGTAGCACAGTTTGATTGTAAACAAGACAGGTTTTGGGTTCCATACTCACTCGAGAAAATGAATTAGTTAATATTTTCATTTCTTTGCACCGGCAAAAGGCAAAGCGCGGCGTTGAGTCCCGCCACCCTATGTCTCTAAAATTCGGCGGAGAGTATGTCTTATTATCTCTGCCTATATTATCTATGCTTATGCCTGCTCTGTATGCGGGATAGCCACCGTCAAGCTAAATAAAACTACTATTGTACTGATATAGAAAAAGTATAGTGATCGTCGTCGTATAAGTGACTAAAGTGTCCTACAAAGAGTCAATTCAAACACGAATACTTTAGTGCCTCTCTCGAACAGGGAAATTCACAAAGTCACGCCACTGAACTCGGTTAAGCGGAAGAAGTTAGATACGGCATTCGTAAGATACTCAAGTTTCATATTCTAGGTACGTTTCTACTAAAAAAAACAGCTTTACGCTATATCCTATCCACAGCAGGGTAGCCAAAGGGAACCTTGTGTTATGGCACTTCGTTACCCACATAACTGTTACCGTTACCCATGTTTACGTTACCCATAAATGTAAATAAATATTTAATTTCCTCGTGTGGGGATCGAATCGAATTTTGCCGTCACACTTTGTGCCTCTGCGCAACAACTGGTCACGGTTGTACTAAATATAACATAATCTGTATTTTCATCGAGTATCAATATTTTTTAGTTTCACGTTATATATCGCACATATCATGGTAGGCTGAGGAAATCTGGGAATATAGTGTTAAGAACCACCACTCCCATTAAGACACTTCCGTTTCCATAGTGACGCAGTAGCACAGCGACTGTGAACGCGACAGTAGTAAGTTCGATTCCCATTCGGGATAGTAAATAATGTTTATTCCCACGCTCTGGTTAGAAGATAAAACGCTGCATTGAGTTTCGTTACTCACCAGACAATGTGTCGAGAATAGATAGGGTGATGCGTGGAGAACAGAGTGTTTTAGCAAAAGGTTCTATGTTTACTGTCTTTACTCGTATTATACTGATATCTACAGAAAAAAAATAAGATCTATAATATGAATAAGACATTTCAGTTAAGACATTATATAAATCTCAAACGGCAACCAGAACGGTACCAAGGACAACCACGCCTGTACCTTGACCAGCGGAATCAGGGCGGCTGTAGGTGCAGTACAATCTGTTTTGTTACTTTATTTCTATAAAACTTAAACGCATCCAAATTCATTATTACCTAGAATATATTGCTGGCATTTAAAAAATATATTACGACCTAGATTTCCGCTATTTGCTGTATGACGTAAGAGTATGATAATGGTATGGTATTTTAACCATAATAATAAGGCTTCAATTTTGTCTTTTTTTTATTAATCAACGATAATCTGAGGCCAGGCGTGGCGCAGGGGCTCAAAGTGTGACTGTAAACGCGACTGTTTGTAGGTTCAATCGCCACTCGAGGAAATGAAATATTTTTTTAAATTTACATTTTCGTTTCTTCGCTCTGGTGATGAGGCAAAGCGTCGCGTTGAATTCCCCCACTTAACACGCAACTCCTCCAGAATTCGGCGGAAAATGGGGAACAGAAAGTATTAGCACTACGTTCGTTACGTTACATTCCCTCTGTCTACCCTGTTGTTCTCGGAATACAGCGTAAGCTAATATATATTTACATTTTATATTTCATGCATTAAGTTAGGAATTCAACCTACGAATTACGCAATAGAATAAAGTACTCGTATGTAAGTACAGTAAGTAAAAGTAAATTTTATTATTATTTCATTTCAAAAGTTATACATCCAATGTAAATTTTAACCTATAGAAATGTATTACATGGTAACGAGTTTCAGTTTTATGTTGTTGAAAACTTCGCCCTCCGTTTTTATATCTTTTTTTTTATCATCACAACGAGGAGCAATTTCAAGGAAAATATTTTTGGAGAAGATTCTAGAAAAAAGACCGGGCAGGCGGAAAATAAGATGAAATTGAATCTACGTCCCCGCTGATATAAATTAGGGTTGGCCTTGGTGATATTTTTCGATGCCTACGAAATATATATATATATATATATATATATATATATATATATATATATATTTATATTTTATCTCGAGCTATGTCCGAAATGTATTCAATAGTTGTTTTAAAGAAAACTACAGTGTTTGGTCTTCGTGTATTAACTTAATTGTAGGTAGTTTAGACAGAGATAGCAATATTCCAAACAAAAGAAGAATATTCTTTGTGTGAAGTGTGAATTGGGAACTTTTCCTTTTTTGAAGTCCGTTGAAAATTAAAATATTTTGTATACATAAATTGTATGTCAGTTCTATGTTATTGAAAGTAATCTTAAAAAAGGAGGAAGTTCTCAATTCATCGAAATCTTTTTTTTTATGTCTATCTTGGCAATTTTTTTTTTGTTGAAAGAATAGACACCACAGGTGGTTCTATGGTGACCAGGTGAATATCTGATGGTGGGATCTTGTAGAAATCGAGGGAACTATTTAAAATTTCATAGGCACATATGAAGGGATTCGGATAATTTTATACTGACTTGTGTGTTTGCTTTGGGAAAGCACAATTTGATGACATGAATCTGAGGGTTAAAACGATAGCTGGCCTACGTAGTTGTAATACCTACTTTTACTATAATAGTAAGGAAAAAAACAGACGAACCACAGTTTACATTTCGTCAGAAATTTTCATTTCTTTTCAACCAATTAGGCAATTAGGTATTACATTCTGGCTTTAAACCAAAATTCCAGATATTCCTATCTGGATTATAATCTTGGATTTCAAAATATGGAGATGATAAACTTAATGTAAGAGAGTTACTTACCCTTCAACATACATACCTATACAAATTAAATTAATCAATTAAATCATATTTTAACTGATTTTCAATACATTTTACTTATAATAAGCACATAATTTCTAGGAAAAATTGCAACCCATGACATACTACAGCGTTTCCTTTCGCTTGCTCATGTTTAATTCAAAGTTCTCTAACGTATTGCCACCATAATAGTAGAAAGCCAGTTATCATAACTGACTCGATACACTCTATTTAGTTAACCGACTTTATATATAGAGATTTGTACTTTTCAAAAGATTATAGAATATTTAAAACATTCTTAAATAAAATTTAAATAGGTTGTAACAAGCGTAGGGTAATTCCGACGCAACTCGATAAGAACCTGTAGTTAGTTGGATGATGTACAAGAGACGCCGGTTCGAGACCCGCTATGTTTATATTTTTATGTGATTTTTAATTATTTATGCAATTATAATTTAAACATGTTGAAAATTATAGAATATTCTATATTTTCTAAGTATTTTAGATATATATGAACGATGAAGGAAAATATTATTCTAACAATGAATAATACCATTTAACTGTTTAAGGATAACAACAACCATAATACTGTAAATATATAACGTAAAAGACTATTAAAGTATCAATATAAAAAATAAAATAAGAAATTAAATTAAATTAAAAAAAAAAATAAAAACTTACAAGCGGCTACCATGAAGATAACTTAAAAAAACTCGTGCCAATAAATAATACGCGACACATTCAGCTCCTGTAAACAAAAGAAAATAAAGAAAATAACAAAAATTTAATAATAATTTTAAAATAAAAAGAAATTTAAAAAACCTATATATATGTAGATTTATTATAAACATTATATACATATACATATTATACACGTATTTATACATACATATAAATAAGCCAATTGAAAACGTCGTGGCGTAGAAGTAATGTATGAAAATTAACGCATCGTTGTGGATTTGATTACTACTCGAGAGAACGAATAGTTTTCACTTCTTAGCTCTGACAAAAAAGAAAAAGCGCGGCGTTTAGTTTCGCCACTCAACACATTTTTTTTTGAATACTGAGGCGAACGGGAGTCCTTCTGTCTACACTGTTTTATATGGAACACACCATGAAATTTAAAAAAATATTAAGCCATTTTAACATTTACTAAAAGCTAAGAATTCGATATTTCTTTATACAAATCATAATTTCTTACGAAACAACCCTTCTATGGGTTGATTTCGTAACGTTCACACGTTATTCAAAAAATCAATATTAAACCATAAAAGTGTGGAAACAAGTTAAAGCAGTTTTCTTCATCGTATAAGACCGTAAGTCTACTTAGAGAATGGATTTGTAGTCGATACGTTTTCTCATGAGAAAGTAAAAGACAAATGTCTTTCACTACTTGATTGACGTAAAAGTCATATAAAAGTGGTTATAGCTTTAATTAAATATTTAATTATGTTTTCTTTTGCAATTAATAATACCATATAAAGTAATAATAAATATAATATAAATAATGTATATTTCTAATAAACAGGATCATGCTTCGGTATTGACGGTTCTATGAAAAAATAAAAACTAATAATAATTGATTTAATTGAGCTTAAATTATAATATTAATCCCACGAGAAGCAGGCATAGCTTGTTGAGTTGAGGACTCAACGAGCAATGGGTCTAGATTTCAGCGTAAATTGGGAGCGGAAGTGTCTTAACGGGAACTGATGTCATACGTCTTAATTCTAGTTTTCCAGGTTCCCTCTGCATACGGATAGATACAACGTAAAGCAAAAAAATGCCGATGCCACACAGTAAATAAATTAATGAAAAAAAAGCAAACATTTGAATAAAAATGTTACGTGGAACAGTAAACTGTACCATGTACGTGACAGTTATATCCTAGCGTTATATTTAAATCCTTTTATCTTCTCCCGTCCGGATGCCGTAAAAATGAATGAACACATGCACATTCAAACCTTAGTTATTTCGAAGGGATTTGTAAAGAAATAAAACAGTTTACAGTGTTCGTAAATTGCTTCAAATAATGATTTACTAAATAGAGTTTATGGTGGAATAAAAAATAATATATAATAGCTTTTTTGTCGTTTCTCCTGTAGAGAAATGCAATTTAAGTAACGTTTATTTAAATATATAATATATAGAGTTACAAATAATACATAGACGTAAATTATTTAACTATTAAAAATACTGTTACATTATATCTTTTCGTACTTCGGAAGTTACAAATCATAATATCCTTCGTATCCGTTAGCGGAAATATAATACGTTTTGAGGGTTGATAAAAGCTTATGCTCTATATCAGTCCTTATATGTATCCTGTGACAGGATTTTTGTACTACGATAGCAATACGTTTGGAATATAGGAAGACAATTAGATATACTTATCGAAAAAAATATTTTGATTTGTCTTGGCGTTTGTGTGTGTGAGCGCGTGTGTTTGTGTGTGTATACGAAATTTTAAATGCTCGACTTCCTTGTGGCATGCTATTTAATATATAATAGCCTCTAAATTTACAATGACTAAAAATAGTATGTATAATTATACAGAGTGTTTTTGTTAGCACCACTTTAAATGAAACCACAGTTTTAACTACTCTATAAAAGCCTAATACAATAAAAAAATGTTTTTTTTTTACTAAAAATGAAAAAGTGATTTTTTCAAACAAAATAAATAGTAAAATTATCGTTGTAAAATAAAACTCCATTTGTCAAGAACGACGCACGCAGTTATAAATCTATCAAAGGGAAACCGCCGTATACGCCTCATTCCGAAATTGAGTCGTAGGTACTGGCAGTAAAGTTCAAAGTTTTTTAATCTTTAGTAGTATTTTTGTAGGAGTACGCGTGTTTACGTGATTGGTAACTGTGCGTTAGTGCGTCACACGAAATACAGGTATGGATAAACATCGTGAAACGAAAAAAAATCCTACGTCTCTGACTACTGTCAGTGAACTATTGAGGTATCTTGATTGATTTCTTTAGGTATGGGTTTGGAATAGTTTACCCAATATGCTATTTTCGCAAAGGAGCGCTGACGCTTCCACTCTATACTGAACGAAATATATTATATTGTTATTATATAATTAGTGCCGTTTATAAGGAAATTACGATATAATAATATATTTATAACCATATTATGTTTTGATTTATATATTTGTATGTTATTTCTCATTTTCCTTGTATTATGTAAGTACATATATTTACATATACTTAATAAATGATATTGACTGACTGATAAATAATTCATAGTGTATATCTTGCACATCTTAAGCAATATAAAAAAATATTGAATTTTTTTTATATATCTTACGAATGTTTTTCATTAAAATAAAATTGGAATTTATCAATAAAATAATACCAAAATGCATGAATAAAGAAGTGTAATTGGTTTCTCTTTAAAAATCAGATTTGTAAAAATAAATATGAGAAATTTTTCAGTACCGTGTACCCCTGCGCCACGACTGACCTCAATATATTTAAAGTAAATATTTTAATATATTTAAAGCAACAAAAACAATAAGGCCGCATCAAAATTGTTATATCGTCACAAAGCGCATTTTAAAGCAACCGGTTGACCGGTTTCAAGTTATAAATACCATCGATTAAAGACCGTGAGTCATTAGAAAGAGGTAAAAATACTTTGACGATGTCCAGGACGGCCATGCAGGTGGTGGCTATAAACGTTATTGGGATATTCACTTATGTGCGAGATATAAAACAATATAAATAATTATTCGCTTTGATGTATATAATAAAAGGGTAGTTAGTAAATGTTAGTAAATATTTATCGGTTCATCGGATGTTATGATACGCGATGAGTTTTGGGTAGTCGGTTTGAATCTCATTTGAGGGTTTTCATATTTAATCTAATAATAGTTGATAATCTTACTATTCAACACGACTTTGTTAGTAAAATAATAGAAAACTTAATCTTACTAATATTATAAATGTGAAAGTTTAAGAGGATAGTTGTTTATTCTTATTTACTTTCACTCCTAAGCTACTAAACAAATTTGGAAGAAACTTTACAGTAATCAAAATCAGCTTTACGCTGTATCCCGCACAGCACGGTTGGCAGAGGGAACCTAGTGTTAACACTTCGTTCCCTACTTTCTGCCGAATTCTGGAGGCATTGCGTGTTGAGTGGCA
>DWAP01002360.1:0-13650 GCA_018230625.1 Heliconius eleuchia | reverse complement strand
GATTTTACAGTCACACTTTGTGCCTCTGCGCCACGACCGGCCTCATTTGACATTTAAGTGTTGTATATTAATATAGACCAGATTTGATTGATACAGTAATATCATTAATAACAATATATTGCTACCAAAACCAATGCTATGTTTACAATATACTACAATCATACTGGTTTAGGAGTTATTCGTTGATTTACAACTGGCTGAGTAGAAACTGGATGCCGTTTCCGGCGCGTTGGCCTCCCGTCTTGTGTCGTTAACTACATTTACATACAAATCATTGAATGGATATGTTTGTATGTAAAATACAATTATTTGTAAAAGCGTTCTTATGGCTTGTTTAAATGTTAGATAATTTTTATTATTATGTGTTAGATAATTTTTATTATAATTTATGTGGTATTCATGATTCTTAATTTGAACTTTATTACTTTTAATGTTATAGTATGTATTGGTTGTTATGTGAATCGATCGATCTCAGTTCGTTCGTGTGGAGGTATATATATATATATATATATATATATATATATATATATATATATATATATATATGGGATTAGAGTAAATATATTGCTTTTTTTTTAATTAAAACAAAGTAAATACTATAAAAAAATAGATGTATATTGTAAGCAAAAAGAATCAAGGAAATCCACAAACATTTGCTCTACACTTAATAGAATGTGATCTAATTCAGTTTTTACGACCGCTTATAATATGTTGGTTTGTAATAATCTTTCTATTCATCGGATATGATTATTAATTTTTATTGTATCTAAATAATACTTAGACTTCAATTATGTCTTAGTTATAAATCGATTTATGTCTTTTTGTGAGTCGATGTATATTTTCTTTCATATTTTTTACATCAACAATCTTTACATTATAATGTATAGAAAAAAATAATATAAATGTGCTAAATTTCTTACTTAACCAATATTACCGCCAAACCTTTTAAAATTTTTATTTTACTTGTCTTTTTAGAATTTAGTAAAATATATAATATATAAATTAATGGTTTATAAAAAAATAAAATAAATCAGCTTCACGCTGTATCCCGCACACAGGACTTTTTAGGGCTCTATATTATAAGCACAAAACACAAAAAGCTTTGCTGGATTTTGCGTAATATTTTAATTAACTACTTAAACTCAGAGGAGAGCCTTTGATTTTTTTAATAATTAATTATATCTTCACGCAGCATCCCGCATATAGCAGAGTAGGTAGAGGAAACCTGGGAAAGTAGTGATTGGACTCTCCGTTTCTTACTTTCTGAACTCTTAAGGCATTGAGTGTTAAGTGGTGAAACTCAACATCGCAGCCGGCCGCACAACTAGAGCGAGAAAAAAAAGATTAAATATTTCACTCCCCTGCGGGGGACACGAACCCACAGACGTCACATTCACACACTCAAGCCCCTGTGCAACGACAGCCCTAAAAAAATATATATTTTTAAATTGTATTTATTTGCCATATATTATTTTACTACATAATAAAATAATAACACTATATTTAACAAACTCCAAAATTGATGAATGTCTCTCCAACATTGCTATAGACGACATCACCTCGTTATTCTTGTTCATTAAAATTTGCGTTCAAATTGTCATTTATACAACATTTTAAATCATCGGCTTAATTTTTGAGAATAATGTTAAATTTAAGTTTATTTATTTTATAATATAATTTATGATGGATAGAAAGTTGATTTTATAGTGTTGTATTTTTTTAAAGCATAATAAATAGTTGATAAATTTAATAATTGCTTAATATTTTCTTTATAATTAAATATAACTTAGATATATGAATAATTGAATATAAGACTACTTTCACAATCACAAAAGTGTCGTGTTTTTTTTATATTAGTACATTTTATATAATTAAATTTCAATAAAAGCGACTTTAACTTATATATGTACCTACATTCGTGCTCGCTTTATTCATCCGGTGTCGCCGGATGGCTCTCGTCGGCGAACAAAATAGACGTAAATTCACCTCCGTTCACAATTGTTTATTAAATAAATTAAATTAAATGAGCTTCACGCTGTATCCCTCATACAGCAGGATAAACAGAGGGAACCTACTGTTAAGACCCTCCGTTCCACACTTTACGTATCGTATATTCGTTCCACGAAGCATTGCGTTTTGAATGGCGGAACTTAGCGCCGCGTTTTTGCTTTGGTGCCACAGCGATAAAATAAAAATAAGAGTTGGGATTGAACCCATAACCATCGCGTTATAGCCCCTGCGCCACCACAGCCTCATACGGTTTTAAGTATTATCACCTCATATAAAATAAGTAATTGCCATTTTAAATCACACTCGTCTTAACAATCAATAACGCGTGTCACAATTTGAAAAAAAACCAATTAAATTAGAGCCAAAAACAAGATCGATAATGAGAATTCCACTTCTGTATTTTGAAACTTTGGCAACAATGAATACAAGTAAAGTTTTGGAAACATAAAAGTAAATATTCATTCGAGTGAAAAAGTTAATGATAGCCATAAATTTAAAATGGTTCCCGTTTTGGCCTCGAGTCCTCTTAACGAGGTTGAATTAAAAACAATGGGTGGCCGATGTCTCTTAATTGAATTGTTCCATAACATTTTACTGCATCTCTTACACGTCATAAGGCGTGTTGTTGTTTATTTATGTACGTTTAAAAATGAAAATTTGTAGTGGGCACTAATTTATCGCTTTTTTAAGAAGTATTTTCACGCTTTATCTTCAATGTTAAAGCGCATTAAGATATAACCTAATGTAATGACACTCCGTTTTCCGCTTTCCTCTATGCCCTTTATTAATTCTACACTGTCATATAAGATACTTGTATTATAAAATTATAACTTATTAAATGCAACGTAGTTTTTAAAAACAATATTAATAAAAAAATAATTAAAAGTTTCCTCTTTTTTATTCTTCTTTGGTACTTTTAATTATAAAAAAATATGAGGCTAACATCAACTACAAACATGGACAATTTTATTTTGGCAAAATAATTAACCGCATTCTTATATAATTTGAACAAATTAATTAAATTTATTATAACATTACAATTCTCAGATGAAAACTCTATTATCTAAGTACATAGTAGCTACATAATTTTTATTTTATTTAATAAATCAAATCAGCTTCACGCTGTATCCCGCACACAGAAAATTAGGCAGAGGGAACCTAGTGTCAAGACACTCCGTTCCCCACTTTGCGCCGAGTTCTGGAGGCATTGCGTGCTGAGCGGCGGAACTCAACGCAACGGAACACTGCGCCACGACCGGCTAAATATTTTACAATTTTTTTAAATTATTATATTGTTGCAGGTAATATGATGGTCACTTTTACTACTCATCTATCGACTTGGGCATGTATAGCGATTTTATATTGTATTTGGACACTTTTATTATGCTTACTTTTTTTAGCGTCACGATGTATACCGCAAACGACAGGATAGGCAGAGGGAACCCAGTGATAAGATACTTCGTTCATCATTTCCCGCCGAATTCTGGCGCGTTGAGTGGCAGAACTCAACGCTGCTCTTTGCCTCGACACCAGAGCGAAGAAAATAGAAACATTGAATATTGTATTTCCTTGAGTGGAAATCAAACCCACAACCTATCGCGCTTTCAAAATTTCCCCCTTCACCTTGATTGGCCTTTATTATCCTTAATTCATTTGAAATAAAAAAATAAGATATATATTTGTATAATATAGACTTACGTAGTAAATGGTGATAAGCCATTAAAAGTACATTGAAAGTTAATAAGGAAATTCACCGTTACGGCTCTTACTGATACCTTCACAGTAACGAGGTGCGACGATTAACACCGGTTTATATAGAGATGGGCAATTTAAATAATTAACATTTTGGAGCATACAATTAATAAAGTTCTGTATTATTGATTAAATAATATTTAAATCTCAAATAAAATATTTTGATAAAGAAAAAAATACTTTACCTTTTTTTTAAGTATTTCTTCCAATTAAGACACTTCCGTTCTTCACTCTTAGCCGATTTCTCCGAACCCAGTAAAACACTCATGGCGGAACTCAACGCCGCACTTTGCTTATATATATGCGTTATTTAAGCGAAAAAATTTAAATATTAAATATTTTATTCTCCTGTGTCGGAATCGAACCCACAACCATCATGCTTACATTCCAACGGGGCACAAGCCCCTGCGCCAAGAGGCAAGACGGCCTCAACAACATGAACATAAATTTTAAATATTTAGCTTCTTTATATATCGAATAATTTAAATAATAAATATTAAGAAAAGGACAAACGCATAAGTTAAGTCGTTTTAATTTAAAATTTTACAATTTCTGCTTTACAATCATTAAAATTATTATAAATATAAAATATGTGTAAAATAACAACATATATAAAGTTTCAGTAAAATTTCTATTTCGCTCTGAAATTGAATAATATTAAAGTATCGATACAAGTATATATGCGCACATCCCTACGAATCGGAGCAAACCTAAAAACGGTCAAGACGTACATGTAAAACAAGAGTGAGATAATGATGTGCTTCCCAGACTTCAGGCAAAAAGCGCCGCCTATTTATCTGCCTACTTTGCATAGCGCAAGCGCAGCACTATTAAATTGAAATGGGTGGCCTAATGGTTAGTGCTGAGGATCTTGAACTAGGGGTCGCGAGTTCAAAACCGAGCAAATCTGAGATTTCAAATGTATTTTTACAACTCGTCTCGCGTGCTTAGACAGATAATGGAGAGATGTTTATTGAATATGTTGCGTTAGAATAATAGTGAATGCAAAGAATAATTAGTTTTATATTAATTAATCGATATAAAAATTATTTATTTAATTTTTATTTTATACCTATAAAGGCGCGATGCATTTTGTTCTTTCTTATAAAAAAAATAAGAAAACCAGAGAATACCAGAGAATAGATAACATATTTTTATTTTAAATCCTATACCATTATAAGTTTAATAAATTTTTTTTGCACATTATCGATAGTATAAACGACATACAAAATAGCTCAATACTATTTGCTTTTAGAGAAATCAATCACAGCGTTCTTCATAAAACTACAAGGACAATAAACATTATATAAATAGATTATAAAAGATACCCTAAAACGTAATTACCTAACTGTTATAAACAAGTCATTTCCGCAAATAAAAAAATAGAATGAATTATAAACATATTTGGAGCTCAATCAATATTTTAATAGCTATTAGATGTTAGACCTTAAAGCAGGAAGTTGACTGGTTCTAGTTTAATCTTAATTTAGTATAGTAATCGTGGCCAGCGGAAACTATTAATTATAACCTATTGGTTACAATTTATATCACACTCGACTAATAACTTGGCTACTTTTCGCTACCTAAAAGGCGTTATATCGATTAAATCTTGTAAGAAATTCTAAACACTTATAAATATATTATCGATATAAGAATTGAAAAATTACCTAAATCACCCATTTAAAGAAGAGTTTATATTGAAAATTCACTTGAGTAAATATTGAAAACTTAAGACTGAACTTCGTCGTAAAGTATACAGTAGCACCAACAAGCAATAATTAATAGTGTTGTGTTTAGCATATCCATTTAATATCGCATAAACATAATAAATAGACAAGTACCGTCGTAAACACGAACATCAAACATAAAGTCTCACTGATTCATAGAAACCGTTCCAACTTCGCCTCAACAGAGGATACTAGCCGCTACTGGCTGATGCTAATGGGCCCTACCCCTGTGACGATAAACTTGTTTTGAATATTTGTATAATTTAATATTAATAGTTTTTGTTTCGTTAATGCATATTTTGGAATGGTGTATTTTTTTATTTATTTATAAAGAAATGGTATGATAAGTACCATTCTGTAATACCATCAGTGAGATCAGTAGGGTGGGACTTAGCTAACGCGACAGGTTGGCAGTTCGATTCTCACTCGAGGAAATGAACTATTTAATATTTTCATTTTTGTGCTCTGTTTTCGAGGCAAAGCACGGCATTGAATTTCACCACACAATTCGCAATGCCTCCAGGATGCGATGGAAAATGGGGAGCTGAGTGTAAATATACGCTTCCTCTTCCTACCATGATAAATTCGAGATATAGCGTGAAGCTGAAAAAGAAAAAAAATAAGTACCATAATAATATCGCATTTAATAAAGAATACTAAAAATCAAACTTACGAAACGAAACACCTCTGTATCTCTTTACAAAACAACAATTTTGACTGTCATTGATAAATTCAACATAATAAAAAAACCTCCAATACCATAAACAACATCAATTAATACAATTTGTTGTGTTCTTCTTTATATGATAAGTATTCTCCATACAGGGAGACACAATGGCCGGCCAAAAGTTCAGGAGTGGTTAGCTATATTTCGTTCTTCACGCTACGCTCGTAACAACGAGGTCGACCGATCAGATATTAATTAAAGCAGCTCTTGTTCAAGCTTCCAACCGGCCTGGGGTTTTTACGAAACCTTAATGAAGTCCATACATGGTAGAAGCAGCCGCTCCAGAATTTGCATTGATCTTCAAAGGAAATTCTCGTGACGATTTTTGGTACTCGCGAATGTTGTTCGACAGTATTGAAAGAGTAGGTATCTCGTTAACTGACCAGTATGATAATATATAAATATAAAATTAGTTAAATAAATTGTATTATTTATGTTTCTTATATAATAAAATTATAAACTATAGAATATTTTAGTTATAGTTTCAGCGGTGAACTATGTATATGACACGGCCAAGTGGCCAAGTGAGGTGCAGTGGCACGAGAGTGTGATTGTAAACGCGACGGTCGTGGGCTCGACATTGTCCACTCGAAGAAATAAAATGTTTAATATTTTCATTACAAAACGTAAATCCAGCGGCATGAATCTCTCTCATTGGGGGAGTGTCAAGGGGGGTCATCATGCATCGGGCGCCACACACAAAGGGGCGCCAAAAGGTCTGCAAAACTATTTAAATATAATAAATTGGGAGTATATTTTATATATATAATTATATGATGTTCGTTTGGGGGGCGCTGAATAGGTATTTTGCTTTGCACCGGGCGCGAGTTACGCCCGCTTCGCCACTGCCTACTATGAAGTTAACAGATATTACATATAAAGAAAATCGATAAAATGCAAACAAGAAGAATAAAATAAATATATTTACACCTTTTTTTTTAAATATGATTGAATTGATAAGAGAAGTGTAAATAATATAATTGTTACTCTTATAACTTAACATTATTTCTCTAATATAATATAGTATTTAAATTAATTAAAACTCACTAAAAAGACCTAAAAGCACTCCTAAATAGTAACTACATCTATTTAATATTATAAATGTTTGAAAAGATGACAGCAACATCCTTTAAAACAAAAGTGCAAATACGTCAATATTAATAACAAGACTTGAGCACGTGGGCCGAGTGCACGTAATGCCAAAAGTTGCTAAATGCAATTTGTACGATGTATACACGATGTATTATTCGCACGAAGACTAACTATATTATTAAATAATAGTAAAATTTTTTAATATATTGCACTATATTTTAAATTATAATTTTTATTTATAAAATTTAGTTTTTTTTATTTTGTTAAATATACTATTTTTTAATGTAAGTTTCACAAACAAAAATGAACATTGTTACTCAGTAGCCAGTTCAAACCTAACTATTAAGAATACTTTGCGAAAAGCTCAACGGGGCATTAGCAACGTATGTAATTTCCCTTCATTATCGAGTATTAAGCTATTATAACTGATCGATTCAACCTTTACCTAAAAACCATACCACGAGATTAATAACTCGAGTTGCCATATCATCGAGTAGTTTAAAATTTAACAAATTTATTTTTAATTATTAGATACAATAAAATTCTATATTATAAGTTAACAAATATACATATAGCTATGATTATTAATTTTCAATATTATCATGCAAGTTTCATGATTTTTAATAAAACATGGCATCTAATATCAAAATCCAAATATTCTTTATTCAATTAGACCATTAGGAGCACTTGTGAATCTCCACGTTACATAGAAATATCAATACTGTCAGTACTATGGGGAGCTACTACGCACTCGGAAGGCAGTTTTGCTGAGAAGAATCGACAAGGACCTCAAAAGTTGTTCTAACATTATGTATTTAAAATAAGCTTTAGCAAAATTAAAACAACGATCTTATAACATTTTATCCTACAAACATGTGAATATTTACCCGTATGTTTTCACGTCCATCGTATCAGGTTTCGTCAAAAAACACAAGCACTTAACAAAGCTCGCCCATATCATCCCGAAGAATCGCCAGACGCTTGACTGTGGGTAATGTCAAGGCTGAGGAATTAATGTGGGTGCCAACTGGTATTGCGCTTGGCTATTGTCAATTACTATTGGAAATATTGAAAGGCTACCATTTCGGTAGGTCAACTATTTTTGTGGGACAGTCCCGTAAATCACTTAAACAATCAATCAGATAAGACGTTGTTAGTGGTATACGTTGCGGAATATTGAATACGTGTAGTATGTGTGATAAAAAGTAGCTGTTCGTTTTGTAAATGCCATCTTCCAATTTGAAGCAACATTTGTGTGTTGCTATTGTTCGTGTACTATTGTAGTATCGTATGTCGTTACGTTAATCGATATTGTTTTACTTTCGATTCATAGAATAATCAATTCAAAGTTCGTATTATTAATAATGTATGTTCAATATGTTTTATAGTAGATTGAATCAAAACAAATATAGTCATTAATCAAAGACAATTAGATATTATTAATTTATGTTTAATTCTCTGAAGAGTTGATGTAATGTATATGTGTTAGACACTAAAATATATTTTCTTAGAAACCATAGGTTGTCTAATCATTTTTATGATAGACCAGTCATCGTGGGTTCGATTCCTACTTGATGAAATATTTTACATTTTAATTTCCTCGCTCTGGCCAAGACGGAAAGCGTTGCGTTGAGTTCAGCCACTCAATTTGCAATGCCTCCAGAATTCAGTGAAAAATATGGACTGAAAGTGTATCAATGATCCGCCTAGCCTTTCCTAAAAGAGTAAAGCAAAAAAAACATATTTTAAAAATTGATATTCCATACTCTACATTCAATATTAATCGCGTAGCCTATGGTGCAAAATAATAGATACAAAATTATACTGCAAGTGCACCATTCCACCTGTTAATCGGCTTCATTATAGGCAATCGACCTTACAAGCCATGATAACAGAACTGGTCCACCGGACTATCATTAACTTACTTGCGAGAGGGCGAGTGACACAGGGTAATGGCTCCACGATATAGGTCAAGATTGCTATGTATGATCCATCCAATACATCATGTATGATGGAACCTTCAATCTGATTCAATCAAACACACCTTATAAATTGTATTGTAGGTATTGTGTAGTATTCAAGTTGTTTCTTAGGATTTTTTTTTGTTTTCCATAGAATGATGTGGGATTTTTGGTTTTTTCAACTGTATATATGCATCTACAGGGTATATGTGTCTCTTCTGTCAGTGTAGGCGGCGTAAATCTTCTATCAGTCTGTTCTACACTACCCGCCCCTTTTCGTCTTTCCGTAACATAGTGCTGCGCTTTAAATAATATATGTTGTATGCATATTATAAAATTATATATGCTATATGTAAATTATATAATGTAGAGTATAATAGTTAAAATATCCATGCCTTATTTAAGTCACTAAGCTTAATTAAGTCACTAAACCAACCGTACTCTACAAAATATATACATATTGTTAGCCATTTTATTTAAAGACCCCACATATTGTCTCGACCAGTTTCTTGCCGTGCACCTGTTATTGCATAAAATCAAGTTAACTAGAACACCACTAGTCTATATACATATATATATATATATATACATATATACCTATATCTGACCAGGTGTATTTCGCGCGTCCCTTTTAAATTATAAAAATAGAATAGCTTATGTTTTCTATGATGTGATTTATGTTGATTATTATAATTACATTTAATTACTTTACGTAATTTGTTAATTGCGATTAGATGTTGTAATTAATTATAATTAATTTATTAACCTGCTCTTTTTAATGACTTGGTGGTGACTGTTTTATAAGTCATGTTTCTTCTATAATAACTAATATTAATGAATACATATTTTCTTTGCTTGTAACGGACAGGAAAAAACCTAGAAAAATACTTGTGCTAATTGAAAGCATTGTTTTAAAGGTCTTTTGAATCATTATTTATTGATATTTCATTTTATTCCATCTATGTAATATAAGATGGACGCGAGAGGAAGTGAGACAAGTAATAAACGTATAATGTTTAAAAGAATTTATTTAGTTTTTAATTTGTAATTACTCTTACACATTATTAAGAGCCAGTGCGCAGTGGTACATCGGTAGCATCGGTTGTGGATTCAATCCTAGGTAAAGGGAATTAATTTAATGACCGCTCTGGCAAGATAAACACAGACGTTAAGTTTCACCACTCAACGGAATGTCTCAAAAATTAAATGAAGTGTCTTAGCACTCTTTGACGTTATATACATAGAAGCTTAAGCAAATGAATTATAAACAAAAGAAACCGGCTGCATAAACTAAATTAATATATGCAGTAACATTTGCACTATCAAGACAAATCCATTTATCAAAATCGGTTTACACACTTAACAGTTACACGGTAACATAAAAACGAACATACATAAATATATAACCCTCCTTTTGAACTTTACCGCAGTTGGGTAAAAGTAAATAGTATTAAAGAAAGACAAACAAACAATCCTCCTACGTTTATATAACTTATTGCGTAATAATACAGTAAATCATGCTTCCATTAATATACGATTTAAGCAAATAATAAATGATTCGCTCTCGTTGCGCTCCGATGCTCTAATGAAATACAACTACGACGGTGGGTATGACCACTGATAAGCGAACTGTTGAGACATTTACATACATGTCCAATTAGGTATTCAAAAGTGCGCAGATATCTTATATATTTTAACACTAGCCCCAAACGCGGCTTTGCTCGCTTTAAGGTACATATATTGGACTCAAATCATACAAAATCTTTTTTTCTTTTCATAAAATGTAGAGTATGTGCTATTCTGATGTATAGACTATATTACTATAAGGTTTAATCTAAATCCGCTCAGTAGTTTTTGTGTAAAAGCGTAACAAACATCCATTCTCATAAACCTTCATACTTATAACTTTACTTTGGGATATACTCAATAACACTAAAAAGTATATTTTTCTTTGTTAACTATGTTATTGAGTTGTAACTTAAATAGTGAAAAAGCGCATTCCTTCATAATTGCTGATGTATGCATAAATGTTTTTCCGATCATTATATTTTATTATTTGTTGTTTCTATGGATGAAAATTGTAATATAATATAGTGATTATAATTTTTTTTCTACCTACCCACACAATGTGGAAAATATGGGCACAAAAAACGATTTACTTATAGAATAAAAAATACATTTTTAAATATAACCATAACAGTTACAAATGTAGTAAAAATAGTTCTTACAAAAAAGGAATCAAAATTTTTAATCATATGAGTAATCTATACGTACATATACTACCGCAAAAACTTCTAGTGCCATTAATAGTCAAAGAGACAAGATAAAGAAACTAGTTGGCCCTCAACGTCCTTGGACGTCGTTAGAGGAATATCGATATTATTTTACATAAATTTTGCTCTATTTCAACTTAGTTAAATTACAACACAAAATAGACAACGTCATCATGCATGTACTAATAAGAATTTATATGAAAGATTTTTTTTATTCAAATTAGTATTTTTTGCTTACCTTTCCTGGTATGGTCAGAATAACTTCTTTTTTTTTAGCTTCATGGGGAATTCCGCGCATAGAAGCCTAGAGTTAAGACACTATGATCCCCACTCTCCGCCCAATTCTGGAGGCATTGCGTTTTGAGTGGCGGAACTCAACGCCGCGTTTAGTCTAGACACCAGAGCGAAGAAATTAAAATAATATTAAAATCTCATTTCCTTGGGTGGGAATCGTGTTGGAAATCGTGGAAGCGACGGCTTAATAATATATGAAATATATGTATGTCTGCTATATAGAAATTTTGTCATTTAATTACAAATAATTATTTCGACACTCCTAGGTAAAGTATCAAAAGTAAAAAATTACAAATTACTTATATATATTTACGCTTAAGAAACGTTCAAAATATTTGAAAAATTATTAAAGTTACACTTTTTAGTAGTTCAAAAAAGAAATATTAACATTCGCAATTTTTCACTTTCGATACTATAAGTCCACCATCGATTTACCGGACCGCTAGATATTAATAGGTTGCAATATCACATTCTAAAGTGTAAATATCACATTAAATATTTTGTAACATAAATAACTATAATTATATAACATACTATTAAAGTAGTCAAATACTCACTATATTTACTTAAGTACCATAAAGTTCACCATAAAATTTATACCTTCATTTTCTATATTCTCGTTATAAAATCTTGATTATATTACGATATCATTATATGCGTTAATAGTATGAGAGTCATCGTGATGTTATATCGATAAATGATATAATACAGATTATGTTATAAATTATCTTCTATAACATAGTTATAGTAGGGGAATTTGTAATTAGTATCTATAAATGCGACGATTGCAGGTTCATTCCCATTAAGGGGGAATTAAGTATGTAATACTTAAGCGCGCGAAGCGCATCGTTGAATTTAGCCATTCAACATTTGAATGAAATTAAAGAGCGGACATGACGTAATGAGGAACGGAGAGTCTTAACACTAGCTTCCCAGATTCCGTCTGACTAGCTACTATGTACGGGATACAGAGACTACAAAAACTATCAAATTATTAACTATTTTATTAATTAAGCATTCAAGTTATAAAATTACCGTACTCTCTCAATGGCTCTGTAACACTTTGTTTTTAAATACAGTCCATATAAAAACTTCGTCTCAATTAGAAAATTTATAAAAATTTAAACGTAACGGAATTTGAACCTCTTTGGAAACCGTCCAAGCGGTCTGACTAAAACTAAGCCATACGTTTCCATCCAGCTACATCGAAGTTCTTATACGCTTGTTATAAGTTATTTATGTTGTTAGCATCTCTGTAGTGAGATTTTTTCAAATTTCCGCTACTACTAATTTATAAATATTTTTTGACTATTTTAAAGTATTTATCATTATTATTTTATTATTTATTTATTATTATTTATTTATTTATCAGGAAAGAAATATTTTATACGTTATCTAATTAAATATTTTTCTTCCCTAAGTGTGGAATAAAAGTCGATTAAAATCACAAAAAAAAACACATACTTACAAAATGTGCTCCATACACGTTCATACATTAATCGTATGTCGTATTAATCATATGTACGGGGTCAATTCTACACTGAATCCTCTGTAACAATGCCAACAGGTTTATTAACATAACTATATGAGTGGAACAAGAAGGCTGATATACTTTTGATATCAATATAATGACGAAATTTTTGTTATCTGTACTATTAGGTTTTTTTTTTTTTGGAAAAGATACGGCAAATGAACGTGCGGGTCACCTGATGGCAAGTGAGTACCGCCGCCTACGACCCCGTGCAACCCCAGAGAGGCTACAGGTGCGTTGCCGGCCTTTAAGAGGGGTTGGGCGCCGGGGCCCGGCATTACCT
>DWAP01002359.1:0-13652 GCA_018230625.1 Heliconius eleuchia | reverse complement strand
CAGAGCGAAGAAATGGAAATATAAATTTAAGTACATATTTCATCTCCTCGAGTGGAGATCGAACCCACAACCAATCGGTTTCACATTTCGTGCCGCTGCGCCACGACCGGCCTCAATCTTAGTATTAATTTTTTTAATAAATTTGTATTTCATATGAAGCCGTCGTGGCACAGCGTGACTGTGGATTCGATTCGTTGTCTACTGGTTATTTTCAGGTCCTCGCTCCGGTAACGGAGTTAGGTTTCCGCTATCCGACACACAATGTTTCGAAAATTTTGTGAGGACCGGAATGTCTTAATACTAAGTTCTTTTTGCCTATCCTGAAGCTGATGAAAATAGAGCTTGAAGCTAAAAACAGATATTTTATATATATATATATATATATATATATATATAGGCAAAGGTAATCTAGTGTTTAGACTCTCCGTTCCCTACATTTGCTGTAGTTATTATTCTGAAATATAAAAAAAAAACCTTTCATAAAATTTAATAATTAATAAATCATTAAAATAAATTACTAATTTTATAACCCATTTTATCCAAATAAGGTAAACTCAGTTTTAATATGCACTGCTTTTATTAGATACTATCGCGTAAAATTATAATAAATATGACGATTCCGTCGTAAAAATTTATGTAGACTGTAAATTATTATTATTGCTATACGAATGTCACCACTGGTAATGTTTAATGTACCTACTGGAGAATTATATTGAGACCGTCGTGGCAGTCTGAATATGAACGCGGCGATTGTGGATTGGATTCTCACTCGGGGTAATTTTTATATTTCCTCGCTATAGTAACAAGACAGAGCGCGGCGTTGAACGTATCAAAATATGGACGGAAAGTAGGTAAGATAGTAGGAAAGGATTAATTTTATTCTCTAACATAGAAATATTGCAGAGGCAGAAATCTCTACACTACAATATATTATCTTTGCTTCTCACGTATTTCATTGATAGATAAAGATAACTGGAATAATAATAATTTTTATTTCAGATTTACATCCATATAAGTTGTTAGTAATAAGTCATTTTATTCTCTTTTAATTATAAAGGCGAAACCTAACGCTGTATCTTCACAAATTATAAAAATTAACGATAATAAGAGTTATAATCGATTTTGTTTACGTAGATGGTTATGGTATTATATATTAATAGTTATTTCACATTTGAGCAACTACAATATTACTTGACAAATTTTTGATATACTAGACTTTAGACTAATATAAAATATATGAAATCATAAGTCAAAAGTCTAGGATTCGAACTGCTAACCACTCTATACAGTGGTAAGAGAATAAGAAACATATCAACTGCACTATAACAGCCTAAAAAACCGATTTAAACACCGACAGTTGCCAACTTTTCTTACTTTTAACATCGACAGTAGTTACAACACTATTTATTTTAAATCGCATTATATTACAATCAGAATGCGTTGTGGCTGTATTTCCCTTCCCTGAAACTTTCAGGCTAACAATGAGTTCTTAACTGTATAATTTCAATGCAATATCAACCTAATACTTTAGGTCTAAAGTCCACTTTCAAATGGTAATAAAATACTGTTTTCTATGTTGTTTTCGGATGCAACTTATTTGTGAAAACATGCGAGAGTGAAATAGCTATAGAGTAGTGTAATAGGTGTAACCGAGAAGGGTATATACTAAATTTACGAAGCCACAGGTGGTGCACCTCGAGTACAGTCGCAGGAGATATTGGAATTTAAGTTAAGCTAGAATTTTTACGAAAATCGTTAAAAATGACGTTTGAATTATAAAAAAATAGTCGTGTTGTTATAGTTTCAGGTTATTAGAAACTTATGGCTTTAATCGTATTAAAAAAGGCAAAGAAATTAAATAGATATAATATATTTGCTTTCAACATTCTGCAGATCACGGCCGCCATGGAGCGACACTCAACCCCGCTCTTCGGCTGACAGAGGGGGAAAACGAAATTAAATTAAATATAATAATTTGAAGTGAAAACTCCCGACTGTCATGTTTAAATAATAATGTGCAGGCACATAAAGGAAAAGAAAAATTTATTACATACTTATTTCTAAATATCTAGGCATAAACTTAGACCATTAACTCCACTCAATCACAGAGTCCATCAAAGAGAACTCTTAAACGCATTCAATATTTGTAACACAAAATCGAATATAAATTACTTATTTTTAATTTTAAAGTGTTTTTCCACACTTAAGAAAGAATAATACTTATTTAAAAAACGTATAAAAATTTGAACGTAGAACGAGGTCGATTTCAAGAGGCGCGGGTTTTCTAAATAAGTATAAGTAATTTATAATTTATCTCGAAATGATAGAAAAGCTACAACTACTTTAAATGTTTTACAACGTAATAACCAAGTCATTTGCATTACAATGTAAACAAATCGAACCTGTACCTGTAATTTTATATGCCGTTTGTCAATTAAGTAAGACACCATAGGTTGGCCGCTTGTAATACAAAAGCTGGATATTCTCATACACTGACTATTATTTACTTTGTTACAGTTCAGATGAAAATAGATGTCTATAAACATTAATATTACAGTGTGTGGTGGTTTTTGTTCTGTAAATTAGTAATGGAAATTGGTTTTAGACATTTAAAAATTAATTTTATGAAACTAACAAACTTCTTTCTTTGTCTACTAGTTTAAATTACGAAACGAAACTTTTAGTGTTGGATAATCCTTTCATCAAAGAAGAATAAGCATATACCATATTATATTACATTAATACTTTCGATGTAACTTAGTTGTTGAACCAAAGACACGAAGTCGCAAGTATCAATGGGTTATAAAATTTGTTAAATGGGTAAAGAAAAAGAAAGTAGTAAAACAAATGAGATTACACTCTGTTTTCTAGAATCAGAGAAGAAACCTTCCCATTTTAAGGATTCACTGTGCTCATCGGCCATCGCGGTGAAGGAGCTCGTAGCGGTAGTGTCTGGGGCTGTCATCCCTTTTTTTTTATTGAAAAGGACAAGGCAAACGAGCGTTCGGATCACCTGATTACCGCCGCCCACGGCCCCGCGCAACACCAGAGGAGCTACAGGTGCGTTGCCGGCCTTTAAGGAGATAGACGCGCTTTTTGAAGGTACCCATGTCATATCGACCTGGAAACACTGTCGCGGGTAGGCCATTCCACAGTTCCGTGGCGCGTGGGAGGAAGTTCCTACGAAACCGCACAGCAGTGGATTGCGACGTATCCAGGGGGTATACTCAAATATAGATTTAGGACTCCTTTAATTAATTCCGAATATTTTTACGTATAACACTTTAATATAATGTATTATGCATCTTTTTTGTCTTTTAACGTATAGTTTTAGTGAAATAGCAGGTTTTATCCAAGTTGCGGTAGAACGTTTTTCGACTTAAGAATAAATAAATATACAATGACTTCTTTTTAGCATCAGTCATGTGCATTTAAATAGTTATTATCAAACAAATGCCGAAATATTTTTGTACCAATTTAATGTTACTGAAACGTTCTTATAGGTTCTCGAAATTTTTATGTGATCATAACTTTTGTTGCCATCACCTCGATAAGAAAAATATGTTAGTCCAATTACTGCTAATTCAAATCTATACATGTAATAAACTTGTAATAACTCAATGCTGTCTTGTCGGTTTGTCCTCTGTGCGTTTGAGCACGCTTATGTCAGAAATGACTAAACCGATTTAAGTGCA
This sequence comes from Heliconius eleuchia, assembly GCA_018230625.1. Lineage (NCBI taxonomy): Eukaryota > Metazoa > Arthropoda > Insecta > Lepidoptera > Nymphalidae > Heliconius > Heliconius eleuchia. The sequence goes on along the minus strand of DWAP01002359.1, from coordinate 9,957 downwards.
GTTTCACTATTATATTTTGGCAAGCTTCCATTAACATTTAGTGTTTATTTTATTTAAATCGGTTCATAAACAAAAAAGTTATGTCAGTTTCAACTTATATGTTCGACTAAAAATTGTTACAAAATTACTATTTTATTAAATTATATTATCTGGCCGATATTATCTTTGAAATTATAATGTTATTATTAATTGTATAGTTCCAGCGGGTGAAACCTCAAGCGGTTCGCTAGTATTAAAATTCACACATTTACAAAACACTCAATAACTTCAAAACATTACTTTCATTGGACCAATGAAATCCAAGAAAAGTAGTGAGAAATAAGCATTACCGTAATTAGTTTTCAGTCATAAATGTTTTATAGTACAATTAACATACAACTATATTAGTTAGGCATCGACAGCTGCTGCCTTCCCACCAATATCTCGCGTTTAAGTAAAAGTCAATCGATTAGCCACATACGAAAAAAACTTTACGCTTGCAATTTAGTTTTAACTATACTCACGATCGTCAATTAATGTTTAATTAATTGCCACAAATGTATAGAACATCAGTTTCGACCTAGGTTCAGTTAAATGTTAATAAACTTCTCAAGAAGCAGCTGCCGAAGATTAACAATCGTTGTAGCTTGCTGTTTGTAGTTTCCTTAGATCCTCTGTTTTCCTAATTATTGGAACTGTCAGTTGATCTTGTGCCTTATTTCTTTCCGTTCTAATTTCGAATTAGAAACAGTATACTGAGTTGTGCATCTAAAGTCGAAGTAAATGTCATTGTGATAAACTTTATGAGGATTAGGAAATCGTGCCCACAACTTAATTCCTGTGCATTTTATGTCGTTACAGTTTCATGCTGTATGCCGCCAGACACTCAGTTTTCCACTTTTCGCCGAATTCTGGCGGCATTCAGTGTTGAGTAGCGGAATTCAACGCCGCGGTTTGCTTCGACACCAGAGCGAAGAAATGGAAATATTATATTTCATTTTAAATGGAATTTCATCGGAAATATGAAATATAAATATTATCTGCGCCATTACTGACCTCAACATTAAGACGTAAATTGGAAAATTCCGTTTTTGCTGTTCCCCTAGGAATTTTGAAAAACTTCTCATAGTGGTAATTGGTGCTACAAAATATTTCAGGCAATTCCTTTGTCCCAGTTATTCTGTTCAGACGATTAATTATAATTAAAGAAACAACTAATACCAATAAGGGCAATTATTTAAAGATATTCCATTGGAAACTAGAGTAGAAGCTATTAAAAATCTTTTGTAATGAAGGTCATAATTATGATTTGTGTCTAAGACTCTTAACTTAAGAACTACTACTAACTAGGTTTTATCAGCTTCAGCTTCAGCGGGATATAACCATATCCCGCACATAGCAGGATAGGCAGAGGGGGGGAACTAAGTGTTAAGATAATCCATTTCCCATTAAGACACTTCCGTTCCCTACTTTCCATCGCGTTACTGAGGCATTGCGTATTAAGTGGTGCAACTTTGACTCGTTACCAGGGCGAGAAAAATGAAACTTTTTAAATTCAAGCTGTATCCTGCATATAGCAATGTAAGCAGAGGGAACTTAGTGTTAAGAATTTTCGTCCCCCAATTTACATTACATTATCAGGACTTTTCGCTACTCAAAGCCAAGACTTATTTAAATTAGCAAGACTTATATCAGAATATAATTTATAAAAAAATTCAATTTCGTATCTGTCAGTCTAATGAAGTCATTAAAGAACTAGACAGCTGTATGTGAATTATTAAATGCTAATTACACGAATACATCGGCATTATGTTTCGGTTGCCTTTAATTCACTTTGTGTGTCATTTGACCTGAATATTCTATAAAAGTTGGTACTTTTAGCCTTTGAACGTTTGTATCGAATTTAGACGTGAATTATTTATACTTCGTGGTTTAATATGTGAATTAGTTTTTTGAAATTTTGTTTTTTTCTTAGCAAGCCATTTGGTTTTGAAACTAAACACACAATATCTTAAGAGACAAATTAACTCCCATAAAATATGTAAGTTTTGCATGATACGAAACATGAATTTCTTTTTAAATCGAAACCTTTGTGAATTTTATCCAAATTTTGATACTATTTTTAACTTGATAATAACTTGATAATGAATAATAATCATAAAATTCTTTTTTTTTTCATATACATATACGACAAAAAAATATATTTTATTAAAAATTACTTTAACGCTTTCCCACATGTACAGAGGTACGCAGATAGAATCTAATGTTAAGACACTTCTTTCTCCACTTTCTGCCCATATTTGCGAATTTGAGACATTATTTATAAAGTGGTGGAGGTCAACGCCGCGCCTTATCTACAAGAACAGAGAAATAAATAATCAATCTTCCGAATCGAGGTGAAACTCACAACCATCGCATTTACACACAAACGCTATACCACTGCGCCACGACGGCTAAAAATAAGAAAAACATATACACATAAAGAAGTCCTTGCTCTAATAAAGTCCGTCAAACTGTAGCGCATTTTAAATTTAAAGGACGAGAATAAGGACAATTTTTACATAATTCTAAACAGTTTTAACTTGAAAGGACAGAATATTCTAGTCAGGTGAGGTCGGCAACTGTTTCCTTCTGTGCAACGTCCAATTATTGAGGAACGGCTGTCTTGTTGATTTATAACATTAATTGGTGTTTCGCAATTATATTAATTGAGTTAGGTTATACATTCTATATAAGAATTTATTGCATTTTCATTCTTTTTAGCTTTGTCCCATATTGCATTGTTTTACCTCTGCATCTTCTTTTTGGGTCCAATGCCATTAACCTCTTCATACATGCCTTCCGGAGAATCATCACGTTTTTGACGTGACCTTCCACCAGTATCGTACATGAAAATAAAACAAGATCGTCCACTGTCTTTCTTAGCATTCACTTTTTGTTTCTGACTGTCTTTCTTCGTGTGTTCATATTTTTTTGCTATTCTACTGTCACAATTTTTTTCTATGTTCTCAAACTGAGCATATTATTCTTCATTCTCACTCTTGCCATTCTGTGAATCTCTTCATTGCAATTGACTCAGCACCTCCTACAAAGAGACCGATTCTTCACAGCATTTATTTACCCTTTTCTGCATTCATTACGACGCGACTCTTTTTGTCTATACAACCTTGATATTAAGAGGTCATCTGTAAAACGAAACCTAAACATTGCCATATGTATAGACCGAAGTTGCTCCAGTTTGTGAGTAATGCGAAACAAACACACCAACCTTGACGTATGTGCCATTGACGCGATGCAAATGCAACGAAACTGGGTCTAATTAAATTTCAAAGCATCGGTGCGTAGACAAACCTTAGTTATGGTGAACTGCAGATGCTGTACCGTTAAATGTGTTAGACAAATATATATTTGAATACTTTTAATAATGGAAACAATATAAGAAATACAAAAAATAGAGAATCCAAGGTCAATCTTCAAAGGAACGAAGGAAGGAAAGATGACGATAAAATTTGAACTGGCGAACATTCCCAATTATATTCGATAGTAGAGATATGAAGCTAAGTCTGTGTGTTAATTATTTTTAATATAAAACCGGACAAGCGCGAGTCGGGCTCACTCACCGAGGCTTTCGTACAAAATTGGAAGTCTCGAGCTTTTTCTGAAATTCAAGCTTAGCTTAGACAGTGCCCTTTCATCTGAACATCACTTGAACTAGTGGCTTTAACATAAAATTTTGCCCCCCTTTGAAGGCTATTATTTTTTCATAATTTTTGGTCAACCGGAAGTAGTAGGAAGTAGTTTATAGTGTCAAACTACGGCCATATCTTTTTTTTAAGTACATATAAAAATACTATTTTTTCAGGAAACCAAGGGACCGTAAATTTGAGAACAAAGTTGAATTTGGACTCGATATTTCCAAGCGTCCCTTTGAAAAAGGTTCTAGACAGACAGACAGACGGACAACGAAGTGACCTTATAAGGGTTCCTTAAAAGGTACGGATTGATTATTCCATTAAATATCAAAAACCACATAAAATATCTACTCTCTCGTGATATTTTTCATGTTTTCAAATACAAAACCATCATCAATTATTGTAATATTAATGTATCCTGGAATTCCTTTTGTAAATAGAACCTAGTCTTAACACACTCCACTCTACACTTATAATAAAACACTAAAAGTAAATAGTAAAGAAAACTAAATAAGTTCCAAGATCCCCTGCATCTGTACTAACTGTTGCTGGTGCCGTACAGACAGACGTGACGGTGAACACTTTTGTATTGATTCTCGTCGATCCGGTGGAACTTACCAACGTCTCGTATTGCCGAGTTTTGGCTGGACAAACATTGCATAGATAGTGATATTATTTTGATGACTATCAAAATTTATATAAGACCAGATTTTATTGCTTAAGTCAAGGTATTATATCAAAATTAAAATGAATCGCAAGTTTAACCTATCGGCTCGGTTATCGATCAACTGAACACCATGGTTGCGGATTCGAATTTAAATAAACGTATATTTTAAAAAATGTTTTTCTACACCAATTACACTGAATATAGCGTTGAGGACTAACAATTCACCACTCTCCACACCATAAAAACAGAAAGTGGAGAAAGTTGTACAGTTTGAGAAAAATTACAAAAATATATAGCCCATATTGAGCTCAGCTTAGTTGACCTATTTCTAACTTTTAGGATCCATTTAAATATAGGTTACATTCCTAATAGCTCTAAGTAGAGTTGCGTGTCAAACATAAAATTAATTTATGCTTTTAAAAGACAAAGTAGTTTTATATTATTGTATTACTAACAATGTATGAGAACTTCAGAGAAATAAATAAACAGAATTATTTTCTTAGTATAATTATGTCAAATTATCACCATTATCATAGATATAGCAAGTTCGATTTCCTCTCAATGCAAATATTTGTAAAATTTATGAATATGAATATATATACTTATTATGACAGATAAGCTTCATAATTAAAATAGCATTTAATTAATTTTCTATGACATAAAAAAAATTAGAAATTTAATTTCATTAATACAGATATAATAGTAATATTAAGAAATCCAACAAAAAAAATACCAAATTCCCTATTAATCGTCACAATGTGCCAATAAGTAATTTAGTCTAGACAACATCAAGTAAAGCATGAAAAATTCGCCAAACCTTTGTCTGGTCGTTTTAAAAAGGAGGGGGTGTTAGGGGGGTGGGCTAAAATCAATAGGGGTGGAATGGATCCTACGGCTTAAGTGGACGTCGGCCCCGTCACTGTTTGCGTTTAAAACCGATGTGAAATAATTAATATTTACTCCTTTTATTGGCTATTTTTGGGTAAATTTTTACTCGACCGGGTGATGTTACGTGATTTCAGAATAGAGAGTTAGGATACTTTTTACTGTATAAGATAGACGTGGGTTCTGGGTTCGATTCTGAATTGAGGGAATGTTTATAACTAAAATATTTTTGGTTTTCATTACAGCTAGATAAAATGTGAGGCCGATATTCTATTGACTCCCAATGTCTGATTGCAGAGTAACTAGGTTTTAACTTGTATCATATAAAAAATGCTTATAAATATATAAAAAAACAATCGTCAATGGTGTATTACACCATTTTTAAATGGAAAAATACCGATAAAGGGAATTTATTAGTAATTTCACTCTATTTTATAAAATACCAATGTAGTGTAAAAAATATTTCTTGTAAAATTAAATAAAAATTTAGGTTTGCCAGTGGAGAGGCCTATATCCAAAAGTGGATGAGGATAAGCTGTTGATGAGGCTGATGACATTTTTACTCCTTGAAGATAACTTAGATATTATTTTTAGCTTCACTCTATGTCGCATATAGTAGGGTAGGCAGAGGGTATTGCGTGTTGAATAAAACTACTCAACAATTAATTTCCTGGAGTGAAAATTGAACCTACAACTATAGCATTAACAGTCATATTTTATTTAAATATTCATCCATTCGCCATAACAGAAGTATGATTTATAGTTGAACTAAATACTAAATTCGTTTATTCAACATCGGTGTAAATGCCTTATTTCTAAGCTGGTCACGTAGAGCGTTAATCACGTCGCTCTTAGCTATCCCCGTGGTACCCTAAATGAGATTACTCTAATGATTTCATACATTACTTACAGTTAAATAAACTTTAGACCTTAAGGAATCATTGTAATTATGTGTTATAAATTAAATTAAATTTAGTATATTAAAAATAAGCTTAGGTGCCTGTCAGTAAAATAAGTAACTGTAGAGTTTTATATGAATAGATATCGAAATAAATATATATAATATTATAATTATCAAAGCTTTTACCAAACCAAATAAAATCTGAAACTTAAATAATAGGGGGCCGTCGCGTCGTGGTGCAGCGACAGAACAGTTAATTGTAAAACACGAGGGTTGTGGTTTCGATGCCCATGGTTTGTATGAATGGAATATTACATTCGTTTTCCGGTAACAAAAGAAAGCATGGCGTTGAGTTCCGCCACGCTACTCATAATGTTTAGACGGAAAGCGAGGCACATTAGGTTCCTTCTGCCTACCCTACCTTCAATGGAGACTACAGCGTGAAGTTAATAAAAAAAGTAAGTAATAAGCTATTAATTAAAAACTCTCGCTCCAACTAACATTACCATAATATTATATTGATTTTAAACAACTATGTTTATTCTAGGAACACAGGAATATAGGTTACATGACATGTGGTGCCGATGCCTGAATCAACAAGTACGGCTGGTTGGCTTTAGTAGAAACAGATTTCAGTTTTGTTTCATTTAAAATGGTCTTTTATATGTTTTATACATGTATGAATGTATGGTCATTTTAAATGAAATATTTAGTTGTGTATTAATTAACTTGTAATATTCGTTGAGTAATAATATTTATTTTATTAATGATATGTCTAAGAACAAGCGTAATTAAACATACCTATAAAAGATTTAACGTTTTTTAAAAAAAATGTCATCTTTATAGCATTGTTTTTTAATTTTTTTTTTATTTTTTCCCGCAAATTTTTTTTATAAGAAATCAATCCTATTTCATAGAAGTATATTAAAATTGTTACCTTTAACAAATTTTCTAAAAAAATTCACCACCAAGTCCATACACGGAAGCTCCAACACATATAAGGTGGAAATGTACTGGCAGCATATTAGATTTGTTTGCAAAATAGCTTCCTTGGTCCTAATGTGAAAAATTCTAATACATTTGCTTTACAGCCTCAGACTTATTTGCCTTGCATCCCTATTACTTTTAGGATAAATACAGGTATGTCTAACATTTTTAAAGTACACTTAGAAAGAAAAATAATTTTTTGTCTAAGAAAGCAGAAACAGATATCTTTTTCACATTTTATTTATCAATTATCTTAACGTTATGAATAACTGTCATCTGATTAAATAAATAACTTCTTTTTATTGTTCTTTTTATTTTTTAATTTTTATTTCAAGAATTGAGGCCAGCCATGGCGCAGGGACATACACGTGTGACTGTCAATGCTAGGTTGTAGATTGCTAGGTCGATTCCCACTCAAGGTAATGAAATGTTTTCATTTCATCGCTCTGGTGCCAAGGCAAATTAGGGAGTTGAGTTCCGCCACTCAACACGGAATGCCTTCAGAACTTGGCGGAAGATGAGGAGCGAAGTTTCTTAACACTAGGTTCCTTCTGCCTATCCTGCTTCACGCGAGGTGCAGCGTGAAGCTGAAAAAAAAAAAATTAAGAACTGTAAAGGAAAAATTAGAAAAAAAGAGAAGAAATAATAGAAGGCTTATAGGAAAAGTTGAATTCCCTAAGCCGTCTCTTCACTTGTTTTTACATTTTAGGCGTTTCCCCGCACAGCAGGCTAGTCTCAGAGTAGTGACGTGTAATGAGAAACTTAGTGTTAAGACACTATTGTCTCACTCGCATTTGAAGCATTTATTTTTAAATTTAAATGAGATACGGTTGCAAGTGCTATTTTCAATATAATAATTCCTTAGAGTGGGGATTCAATTAGCTACCATAACCGTGATGGACGCTGTTCCACTGCACTACAACGGTTTCAATACTTTGGCTTTTAATCTCTTCAAAGTTTGAAATTGGGTTGTTTTTAACTTTAAAGAACGCAGTCCTTAATATTTTACATGAGATTTGGTTCGATTTCATGTAAATAAAATAAAAATACTTCGCATTGGCCATTACAGGCCCTTCATGTAAACTGGCCCTAAATACTTTTTATTTATTTTCTTAGTTGTAAACGATTTCAAAGCAAAATTTTCCTATAAAATCTTTTCTTTAATATTCGATTAAGGTCTGTTTGTTTTTTTAAGCAATTTACATAAAACGAAGTCTAATATGATTGGATATACATGAAACGGAGCGTATACATACACAAGAAGTATACATATATTTTTATTGCGTTGATTTAGAAGCTTTTTTTGTTCTATGTTTCGAGGCATCATAGCTCTAAATATATGATATTCATTTAAGCAAATTGATCCTATAAGGGTTTAGTTTTTATCTATTGAGGTACAAACTATAAAAATAAAAAATAAATTACGTAAGTATAATATAAGATAAAATACAGTTCATCTTCTAATATTATCACCGTCGTCGGCCCTATTGTCTTACAGTACGGTGTTAAGGTACCTTTTCAAAACATTATATGATTCATGAAGATAGGTTAAGACATATCACACATTGTAGATTATTCTGTCACAAGACAAAAGACAAGAAAAGACGAAAAATCTATGGTAAAGTTAGTATGTGATAACAAGATCATCGAGGAAGTGAATTATTTTTATTTCCTCATTATAGTAAAGAAGACAAAGCGTGGCGTTGAGTTCCGCCACTCAACATGTCTCAAGAATTCGACGGATATTGGGACACGGAGTGTCTTGAGAATAGTTTTTCTCTGCTTACCTTGCTATATGCGGGGTGCAGCGTGAATCTTAAGAAAAATACTAAGCGTTGTACTCTCCAGTGTGCAGCTAACCTTGTAAATCCTTATAAATCTCAGTCAAAAGTCTAGATAATAATGTTTGGAGTGTCACATCCGGTGATGTCACGTTCAAATGAAATAATTTAACACAAGTATTAGTTGTAATACTTAATTATCGTATTAATTTATATTATCTATACTTTCATCATATCTATTCATATTATGTTACTTAAAATTCTGTTAGTTTTATATAAACTATATGTACATCTTTGGTTCCAAAATATCTGAAATAAATAAATAAATAATGAAAAAAATAACGTTTTACAAGCTTTGTAAAATTATATTCTTTTTTCTTATCAATATCAATTTGTTTTTCAATATGATATGATAAAACGAGATTATCAGCCTATTATGTATACCCTGTGAATTAGATCTTCTTAACTCAACTATTTGAATACTATTTGAATAAAATAGTTTAACAATTTGTTTTTTCAATAAAGTAGGAACACTCAAGAATAGTAGAGAAATCTTAGGGCACTTCTAAGAGAGAGGTTCAAATCCTACGACACGTGATGTTTTTTTATAAATGGTTTTTAATACAGTAACCGACTTCATACTTCACAGAATGTAGAAAAACATGACAAAAAATATGATAAATTTCCTCACCATGAACTTCAATGTACGGATTTGACCTTAAAGTTATAATTTACATCAAAATCAAATTTAGCGAAGGCCAGGACATTACAATATATGGATTAGGCTAGGTTAGGAGTTAGGACCTACATATGTATGTCAAATAAGTTTTTTGTTTGACCAAATCAATGTCTTTTTATTATTCGTCTAGACAAAACTGCATTTCGTCGAGGTCACTGCATACCTAGAACGTAATACATTAACAGTTTCCTGTCGAAATATGTAGCAGAAGCAAAATTTTTATGTTAACTAGAAATAATGTTAATTTTGGTTACGGTAATTACACAGCAGAGCCTTATATATATATATATATATATATATATATATATATATATATATATATATAT
>DWAP01002358.1:0-13655 GCA_018230625.1 Heliconius eleuchia | reverse complement strand
CCATCAGGTGACCCGCACGCTCGTTTGCCGTGTCTTTTCCATAAAAAAAAAAAGTTAAAGTATAGAGCGTACTGCCAGGTTGTAGGTACGTAAGCTAAGTAATACATTACGATGCGCCTGTGACCGAGCTGCTTGGACTGAGGCCAACTTGTTCATCTTGTGGGAGAACGAAATTAGAATTTAATTTTTGTTTTAATCTTATTTCAAAATAAGGCAAACCCAAGTAAGGTTAGGTATGTCGTATGTTATATATATATTTTTAACTACACGCTGTATTTGGCATGCGGCGGGGTTAAGAAACGTTGTGTTTAGGCTAGTCCATTTTACAATTTTAAAGACATTGTATATTGTGGCACTTTAGCTTGTTGTCACAGTGGAGAAAATATTCCATTCTCACAAGTGAATAGAATTCACAAGCGTTGCGTTTAGAGTCATTTGTTGTGCCGTTGCGCCGCGACGACTAACTAAATTACTTTTTTTTTCATAATATAATTTAATCAAAAGTCAAAATAAAATAATTTTCATGCCTCTTGTGTATTACGAAGTGTTGAGTTTCGCTTTTCCAGACCCTGCGAGTTCGGTTGCGGAAGTCAACGCGTAATGCATATAATCTAACAAGAGAAACGTTTATATTTTCAAAATATTCCCGCCTAAATAGCACTTGAACCCACAACCATCGGCGATGATGAAAGCAGTCTTTAAGCTTTATATATATACAGACAGTAGATTGTACAACAATATCTAACTAAGCCAAGATGAACAAAGTTCATACATATATACGAGTATGCTAAGTAGGAAGGAAACTTTCATAATGCAAAGGAATCCCAGTATTGTGCAAAGAAATTTCTTGAAGAACGTCATGTTATAAGAGTACAAAGAGACAAAAGTCGGGTTTTAGTAATGCAACATCTTAATATGCTCTTACGCAATAGCTTGTAGGTTATATAATAACTGAAGTAGGTTGTAAGTAGTGTTATTATTTGATATTATAATTTTTAACATAGAATTCTCTCCTCTTCTGTTGCTTCTGTTAGAAACTAACTAAAGAAGGTAACTAAACGCAGCGCTTACTAGGCATGTGTAATGTAATTAATTCAATCATTTAATTTTTTCAATGTGAATTCAACCACCAACCATTATATGTACGGTTACAGTAGGCCATTTCGCAGTGACAACTAAGCCTCCTACCATCGTATATACATTAGGATACGTTGCAACTGCACTAATAATGGCGGTCTTCAATATATCACAATAATATAGGTATGATATAGGACATTAATAGGTTGTTATTATACAACAAATAAGCGGCTTAGTTTAGAGCTGACCGCCAACGGGTGGTCGGTATTAAATTAATCTGGTCTACTTATGTCTAGATACTTACTATGTATCTGTGGTGATTTGAAATATCGAACAAAATGGATAAAAATAATAAGATCAAATCGATAAGTTTTAGCCTTGTATGACAATCTTTTTATATATTTTTTTAAATGAAGTCTATTTGCAACTTCCTTCTTAATGCTGATAAGCAAAAATATAAAATGTTGTGAATGCTGTCCGTTTCGATTTGATTTTACACTAGATAGAATGAATGAGTTATAATCAATATAATAATTGAGGCATTGAGTTCCTCCACTGTAAAACGCAGTATATTTGGGCGGTGTGTGGTGATCGGGGTGTCTCCACCCCGGGCAAGTTCCGTTCTCTACCCAGCTTTATGCGGGATACACTGTGCATCTGCAATACTATTCATATCAAAAAGAACTACAATCAAACATTACACAACATAAAAAACGGTATCCATATCCACTTTATAATATACTTCCCATTCAATTTTTTTTTATGTGGGCTCAAGTCAAATGTTAATGTGAAGAAGAGTTTCCAAACGTCCTGTTGTTATCCAGGACCAGTCTTTTTTGTATTTTGGGATATCTAAGGTTATTTTATAACTACCTCTGTGGGTCAGTTATATAATATTAAATATATTAATAATAATATTTGTTGTTCTAAACGTAACCTGTCTCATATAGCGCCCACTTTTCATGTCTTGGTATGCTCGTATCCATACTTTTATCAACATAACTATTCATATACTTATAACTCTGGCAACAAACGCGAGATTATTTTCAGAGAATATACATTTCTTCTTCATTTCTTAATTTTTGCTCAATAACTAAATAACTATAATTATCCAAAACTAAGCGGTGACTTTTAAAATTAAACGAGTAGTTTCTCAAAATATTTGGTAGCCGTAGCGTGAAATGACATCCAGTAGGATAAACCATTGTATAATATTTGAATGAACAGAGGAAAGGACACAAAAACTATCGGTAGGGCGGACGAGCGTCTCGTCACGTACCCTCGAGCCCTTACTACTACACATCATTTGTCAATATCAAGAGAAACGGCTCTGAGTGACAGATAGAATCGTAGGGGGAGCTAAATTAGAGATATACTGGCTTTTTTTACGTATAGATAAGTCTTAAATTGAATATATTAAAACCAATCCTAAAATCCCTTTTGTCGTCAACGCGAAATATTAATGTATTAATATTGTTCTATCAACGACGTCATCGCGTTGCAGGTTATGACCGACCAAACGCGGTGGTTGTGGCATGAAACCACAATCCATGTTTTTTTTATAAAATTTTGATTTATTCTTTGAAGCCAAACTGAGGCAATTTGAAAGTAGCAGTAAGAGGCCACACGAGAAATTTGTGATCACGAAAAACAAAAGTACTAATTAATATTATGCTCTTAATATATCTTAGTACCTACATATTATCAAAAACCATAACCGAAAGTACTCCATTAATAATGTAAGAGATAGCCTTTGTCCTTGTCATAGCTTAATGTAGGTGAAACTAAATCCTTTATTTGCCCTCCACAGTCTCTCAATTACCTCTCGATATTTGAGAAGTAGCTAAGGGTAGACAATAAGTATTAAAATAAAGTTTGGATCTAAATTATTCTCAAATTGAAGCGATTATCATACAAGAGATTTCAAAAAGCGTTATGTTGACGAAGCTATCTATGTTTCGGAGAATAAAAACAGACAATAAAAACTCAATAACAGCGACGTGATAAGTCATATACGTATATAAATAATAATAAAATCACTTCAAACTATATTTCAATAAAAACGAAGCTGATAGCGTTTAACAAGTGACAACACACATACAAAAGCAAAGATGTCTAGCATATAACGTGTTTTCGCGTTACACAGCCGCGGGCGCCAAAAGCGTGGGTTGCAATAAGCAATCCTGTTTTTTAATGGCATCCTGACCTCGTGACACACAATTATATGAAAAAAAAAACTGTTAAAATTCTAGAACAGCAACCACAAACTGCAACGGTCAAGGATAGCTGCAGCCATTAGTGGGTGTAATCAGCATTTCACGACAGCAAGTTTAATAACGCTTATCTTTTAAATGGTCATTAGTTAAAATTAAATAAAAACATAAACTTAAACGTTGGTTCCGTATTAATTCTCATTAGACTAACTTTTTGTAATATTAAGTCCGGTCTTCACCGCGAAAGAGAATTGGGCGGATAATGTTGATATTTATAGCATAAATAAATTCAATAAAGAGAAAGTAATACCAATAACCATTTCAATTTGCGTAGGCAATACATCTGTTTGAGTCGTACTTAAAATGTCTGTAGAATATAGTAATTTTAAGTACTTTGTATCTCGTAAAACACATTAAATTTACTGAAATGCCTTATATTACACAAAAAACTAAACATATGATTAGTTATAGCTAGGTAGGTAAAGCATTACACAAATATCGTTTCGTTTATTCAGCCCAAAATAAATATAATTTTAATACATATGTGTATGGGTACACTCCCCCCCTGTAGAATTCGAATATAATAATCGATTTCTTAGTATACGCATGTCTTAATTGCTTATCAAAGTTGCAACTATTATCTGTTGTAGTATTAACTGTTGTCTATCCGAGGCCTTTGTGGCGCAAGAGTACTTGGGGGTGACTGTAACGATTGACGGCGACAACAGCTGTGGGTTCAAGCCTCACTCGAATGAATGAATTATTATTTATTATTATTTTTGATTTTTGGCTCTGGTACGAAGGCAAAAGTTCGGCGTTAAGTTTCGCCGTTCAACATGTAATGCCGCAAAAAATTCGGTGGAACGGTGGGGAACGGAGTGTCATAATACTAGGTTACCTCTGCTGTCTACGGAAAACAGCCTGAAGCTGATTTTGTATTTTATCACAAATTAAAACTAAACCAAAAAAACCAATTCAACACAAAAATATTATTTATATCTATATATTTCTGACACAGCATATCACTCGTGTAGAAAAAATCGTAGAAGATCTAATCAAATACAGACACGTGCCATAAGTAGGCAACTACAAGACCGGGCGACGCATAAGTTAGAGAATGGAGCGTGAATCACCACCAGCTACGGTGAATCACCACGCTTGACAGTCAAGCCATGCCATACAGCGCCCCATGCCCATATAATACGGGCGAGAGTCAAAAAGATAGTCTTAAAAATAGTAGCACTACCAAATCTGCATGTTAGATTGTTGAAACGTGACATGTTTATTATATTATTAGTTTAAGGAAAGACTATTTATACTGAACATATAGAGCGGAAAATGGGGAACGGAGTGTCTTAACACTGGGTTCCTTCCGCCTACTCTGCTATGCGCGAGATACAGCGTGAAGCTAAAAAGATGAGAAGATTATTTAGTGTGTTATATAATACGCGTTGTCGACTCTTTATTATCCAAGGAATCTACATGTCAAATATCATTTTTTATAAGTCCAGAAGTTTCGGCTGTGCGTCGTTTGTTAATCAGTCAGTAACAAAAGAGCTTTATAAATTATATTTTACATACAGATAAATATTAAGCAAAATATAATAATATGATATGACAGGTAGGGTACGTATTTATTTATATAAATGTTTGTAACTAAAGGAAAAACATTTCTTTCAAGAATATTTATGTGCCTGTCTGTACAAATTAGTCTCGTAGTCTGTGGTTTCGATTTGCAGAACAGAACAGGAGGAAATATTAAAATAGAATATATGATCATAGCTAATAGTCTCACTTAATTAAGCCATGTTAGTATGTACACAAAACTATAACTCACAACTCGAGACTAACTACTTTGAACCGCATATTTACACTTTTCCATAACAAGATTATACAAGCGTCCTTATAGGTTTATAAATAGCACACTCAATTTCTATATTATTATAGGCTTTAATACAAATATGAAAATAAAGTTGTTAAATTAATAATTCCGAATATTCGATACATGGATGTATAAACATAATCATTTAATAAATGAATTTGAGTATATCACATATGCCGAAATTGATAATTGAAAATATTGTAATAAAGAATATCTTGTTGTGTCGTAGGAACATAAAGGGTGTCTGTAAAAGCGACTGGTCGAGGATTCGATCCTGACTCGAGAACATTATGTATATAATTAAATTTATATTTCCATTTCAACGCTCTGGTGTCCAGGAAAAGCGCGGCGTTAGGTTCCGCCACTCAGCATACAATGGATTTAAAATTTGGAAGAAAGTGGAACACGTAGTGTCTTTACACTAAATTCCCTCTGCCTACCTTGCTGTGTGCGCGATACAGCGTGAAGCTAACTTAATTTTTTAAATTTGTATCTGTATAGCTTGTACTAAGTAAAAATACTTTCTAATGTTCCTTTGGTCTTGTTAAATATGCATTTGTTTGAGACAAAAACAACAGAGTAATTTGTAAAAATACTACTTTTTTTTGTAGATTTTCGCTAATTCTCTAGCGGGGCAGCCAAAGAGAACGGTGCGCCACGCTGCGGTCCACTGTCATCAACCCGCACATACATGCTGTCCTGAAGATCCTTATACTCCCGTCTCATAGATGCTGTGTTCTCGAAGGTCAACGGAGATCTCGCCCTAATTCTCTTTATGTTTTATGAAACAAGTCAGAGCATTCTTGCTTCATAAAACAGTCACTATATTATGTATTGAAAATAATTAAAAGTGCACATAAGAATAACACAAAGTGAACATTTAAAAAAAAGAACGATCCATAACCACTTGCGTCGTTGAGGAAGGGTGCAGTGTAACGACTATAAATAGCTTTTTAGTATAAAGCACGCCTGTATACTTAATAAAGGATGCCTCATGATGTTCTCAAGTGTCAATTAGCTATATGACAGACAGACGCTGTCTTCTCGCTTGTCTGGGGAGAACGGGAGTGTGCGTTGGCGTGAATAAAGGTTATTTAAGTTTACAAGTAGTTCTACTATACGATATAAATAAATATTTTTTAGCATTTAGTAAACTATAAGCACTTTAAAACCATAGTGTAGGAAAAAAATAAAGAAGAATTTATTATAAGTTACTCTGTTTTTGTTCAGTTTAGAAATAGGTAATTGGAAGATGCGACTTAATGCCAGGCGTTGAGTTCCGCCACTCAAAATGCCTTAAGAATTCGGCGAAAGTGGTAAACGTCACTAAATGGGAACGGAGTATCAAAAAACTAGGTTGCAAGGTAGGGAACCTACCTACCACGCTATGTGAGGGATACTGCGTGAACCTAAAAAAAGTTTAAAAGAATACTAAGTCTAAACACGCGCGAGGTTTATCTCATATCGAGCACACGCGCCGGCTTATCTCTCTGAGAAATAAAACGTAATACTTACATAACACACATTATATCTATTCAAACAATACGTTCTCGTCGCGAGCGATAGTGATCTATTGTTAAATAATATTATAATTAATGATTATTACATTACTTATTTATTACTATCACAACAGATTATTACATTACTATCACAATAGTCGCGTCGGTGAAGTTGGGGGATATAAATTAATTAATATAAATTTAATTTTGTTATAACGATTTTTGTCTTGAAAAAAAATGTAATTTTAGGTATACCTTATATTTATTCATTATAACATTATTTATTTATTAACACAAATTACTTATACTTTTAATTAAATAATGACAAAATGGAACAAAAAGACCGAAAACTTATTGCACAAAATCTATAAAAAATACCTTATACTAGTTATAAAAAAAACTCACAAAAAAAAATTTTTTTATATTCACATGACAAAGAATTTGCTTCAATATCTCGATAGTATCGATGACAAAGTGCCATACAAAAACGCTTCGCCATAAATTACAATAAAGCGACGAAACGGCCGGAGCGGTGGCCGGTAATAGTGTAAAGCAAATCTACCACAAGCCATTATTGAGAAAGTTTCTTTAAAAACTACACAAAGTACATCTATTTATCATCGAAGTATAATATCCTATTGATAACTTTTAGAACGGGAGGAAAGTGTTACTGACAGATATTATATTATTTATTTTATTTATCGCAGGGTAGTCAGAGGGAACTTGGTGTTAAGAGACTCCGTTCCTATTAAGATATTTCCGTTCTCGAATTATGGAGGCAAAGCGTGTTCAGTGTCTTAACACTACGCTTTGCCAGGTAAACAGGACGGGGAAATTAAAAAATAAGAACAATATTTCATTCTTCCTAGTGGGAATAGAACTCACAACTATAGCATTTTCAGTCCCACGCTTGTGCCGTGGGCCCTCACAAATACTGGTGTTAAGATATTTTACTTTAAATATATAAAACATACGATTTTGAAGTATGAAAGGTGAAAGATTGAATAATGAAAAATTCTATTTTAAAAAAACTTCGTTACCCCCCCTTTCCACCCAATTTTCAGGATATTAAGCGTTGAAAAGCGGAATATAACGCCGCGTCGCGCATGGCACTCATACTTAAGACAAAGTCGGGATAAGTTGTTAGTGCATTTATCCTTGGTTGTGTAACTTATGCAAAAACAGTTGTGTAGTGTTGCGAGGAGATAATCGCATTTCAGTATTTACAAATGACACTCGAGTGTGTGATGTAAGTTGACCTACTGTAAATATTTTACACGTAACTACATAATTAACAACTGGTCTGTTTGTTACTTCATGAAAGACACTATGAAAACTACAAGAGATAAAGATTTAAGAAATATCTTAATGGAAACGGAGTGTTTCAACAATAGTTTCCCAGGTCCTTTCTGCCCACCCAGCCTTTTGCGTGATACAGCGTGAAGCAAAAACTACTTAAAATGTTAAAAGCAATATTGAATATATGTACATATATATATGGACTTTTAGAGGATTTAGTCGCTAAAGGCATGTCAAGGTAGTTCTGATGTGGTGATTTTTTCGCCATCCCGATTGAATGCAAAACTTGGTACACATATAAATCTCAAATCTTTTATCTGTAAAGTCGAGATTCCGCATTATTCAAAATATAACTTGGCTCTCATTTGACATTTATTTTATGTCAACTGTTTATAATAAAAAAATGTACAGAAAATAAAAAAATGCAGTGCGTCATTTAAAGTAAATAAATCATATCCATTTTATTTTATCTGCGGTTTTACCCGCGTAGTTACTAGATGCACAAGATTCCGATGTAACTCTGAACGTCGCTATAATAGAAACCACGTGATGAAATATATTAGTCTCCTTTGATAAACGAACTAACCAACAAAAGGATTCTTAAATACAAACCACTAGTAATAAGCGCGTTCAATCAAATAAATTCTTTAGCTTTAAATCTTAGTATAGAGATATAGATCCATTTAAACAAACCTACAATTCTACTTATATAATATGCAATAAAAAATCTAAACATATAATAAAATTGTAACTGATGGCTGTTTGTACATGGACGTTTATCAATGTAATAGAACTCGAAAGAATGTGTTTTTTTCTGTCTGTCTGTGTGCTTGTTGCACGCTATTCTCAAAAATAGCTTAACCGATTTAAACGAATTTTGAGGATTAAATTTTGGCAAGCTTTCCTTAACATTTATTGTTTGTTTTATTTCATCGGTTTATAAATAAAAAAAGTTATATTAACTTAAAGTAAATAATTCGATAAAATAGCAACATAATTTTGATTAAATTAGCGAAAACCTGAGTTTTCAAATAATAGATATTGTCGATTTTATTGTAATTGTTAAAGTGATGTGATGTTATTAGAACATACAAGAAAAAACAGATTAGTAAAGAAATAATAGTGTGGTTCAAACGGGCAAATCTGCGAGCCGATCGATAGTTAATTAATATATTCCATTTTAAGCACTTTTTGCCGCGTTCATTTCCAATAACTCCCCGGGCTGGCTTTTTTAAAGACAAGGAAAATATTTATTAAATGCATCTAATAAAGTAAATGTATTTATTTCTCAGAACGGGCCGCCGTTATTGGTACTGCCTCTTCTGGATCTTATCCTTAATGAGGTTGGACACAATTAGGACAGATAACGGGTGACAACTGTGATAAAGGTATATAAACAGAGACATTGACATGTTAAAACTTATTTTAAGCCTATATGAGAAACCATGTTGGTATATTTTTCTTTCATCTTCACCCACCATAGACGCAACCACAGCAGGAACCTAGTGACGACACTCCATTCCCATTAAGACACTTCGGTTGCCCACTATCTGCCGAATAAAAATTAAAATTATCTCAAACAAAATCATTCCCCCGAATTAAGACTGAACCTACAACCGTCACATTCACTATGCCACAGCGCCACGACGATCCGTACATTATTTCAGATATATTTCACAGCCTACGCGACAATTTGCAAGGCGTGAGATATTTATCGCCTCGCAGCCTGATGGCGCGCCCTGGGCCTGTTGCCACGGGGGGCTTTTGGAAAGCTCGCGCGTTCACTGTACACTACAAGAGTAAGCTTAATAGTGCAAGTGTGCGCGAGAGCCACATTTTATTTAAATAGTGTTTCTAGATATATATCTTTTGTAATAAAAATTTTGATACTTAGTTTGAATTTTAAAAATATTTGTGTATTATATAAAAAAATAAATCAGCTTCACGCTGTATCCGCACACAGCAGGGTAGGCAGAGGGAATCTAGTTCTAAGACACTCCGTTCCTCACTTTCTGCCGAATTCTGGAGGCATTGCGTGTTGAGTGGCAGAACTCAACGCGCTTTGCCTCGACACCAGAGCGAAGAAATGGAGACATAAATTTAAGTAAATATATCATCTCCTCGAGTGAGGATAAAACCCACAACAGTCGACACAGTCGCACTCTGTGCCCCTGCGCCACGACTGGGTTTTGTGTGTTGAATATGAATAATCCATTTATTAAACAAGGCTATAAGCTATCAAATGTTAGATATTTCCATTTGACCACGCGGACCAAGCCGCGGGTTAAAGCTAACAAAAATATAATAATACACCAAACAAAATAGACAATAAAATCTAACAAAAGACTTTCTAAAGCAAACAGCAGACGAGAAAGGCATTTGTCAATAGCAATTATTTTTAGCCGCGCAATGGCAGTAGAGTTACGGAGTAATATAATATACCTAGTACCTACATGTTTTCAGTATCTACCTATTGCCTTAATAAAGCCACGTGGGCGTTGTCGCCGTTCTGGGCGTGAAATGTATGGTATTTAATTACAAGTGGAAAGCAGGGACGCTTAGTAATTATGTTGTGTGGGTGGTGGTTTGGTAATAAGTCACTACGTTCACAACTTTCTGCACATTTTAGAGAGAATATAT
Organism: Heliconius eleuchia; assembly: GCA_018230625.1. Taxonomy (NCBI): domain Eukaryota; kingdom Metazoa; phylum Arthropoda; class Insecta; order Lepidoptera; family Nymphalidae; genus Heliconius; species Heliconius eleuchia. Next base: position 3,045 of record DWAP01002358.1, on the reverse strand, counting down.
GTTGAGTGGCGACTATTTTGTATAATAGTATTATTATACTATACCTATATTAGTATATAATAAAAAAAATTTACTGCGCCTTCGCTCGTGTGTTCAAATGAAAATAACAATGTATAAATGTATGAAACAGTATACCCAAAAGGCTTTACTTATCATCACTGTGGCAGTGATGAAATTAATTTACTTACACTTACAGAAATCAGATACACTCGTGTCCTTCAGAGGCATGTGACTAAGACACTGAGTGTGTACGGTGTATAGTGTCGAAGTCTATCCGTACCTTAATAAATATACCTAAATGTCTATTTGTGTGAAATAATTGCTATCGTGGTGCAGTAAGGCGGCGTTTGACTGTCAACGTAATAATGATTATGTTAAAATGATATCTTCATTTCCTCACTCAGGTAGAGTAAGTGCGGCGTTAAGTTCAGCTACCACTGACAAGCATGTCTCGACACTAGGTTCTCTCTGCCTATCCTGATATGCAAGAAATTATAATGAAGGATAAAGTAAACGACGCTACCAATGAAAAAAAAACTTTCAAAGACGCTACGATGAAATGTACAACACATTTAGTATTTAATTTAGATAAAAACATTCGAATCGAATCGACCATTTAAAAAGAAAAGATAAAAAATTATGCAATTTTACAAAACCAGTGCAAGCCCGTTTAGAGTTTAAATCAGTGATAGCGGTGTAAGCAGCCGTAAATATTTATAGGCGGTCGTTAAATCCTAGCTCCATATTCCAAGCCCTAGAGAAGGAATACGTAGCTACGTAATAAGGGGTAAGTTTTTATTTGTAGCATTTTTATTCCATATTTATTTTAAAACTCACGTTTTATTCCATTTATAATGCCGATTTGCATACTAATTATAAGAAAGGTCCTTCTTTCGCAATTTTTTCCGCATACCAGGGTAGGCAGAGAAAACTTAGTGTTACGATTTTCTGTTCTCCACTTCCCGCTCTTTTTTCGAGTTAATGCGCATTGAGAGGCGGAATTCAACATTATGACACGGTTTTACAATGTACGATATCATGTAGAGTCGTACTTAGAGACTTATAACCAGTTTCACCGGTTACGAATAAAGTTTCAGATAGTAATCTAATAATTAATGCTCTCTTACAGACAAATGATGATAATAGTAGGTTTCCAGGAGGCGCAGGTTCGAGTCCCGCTACGTTCAAATTCTTATACGTCTTCTAAATAAGTCTAAATAAGTGTTTCCTAAGTGTGGAAAATTTAATTTAGAAGTTAAGATAACACTTTAATTTTTAAATAAAATAAAACGATGATATTACATTATAATTGTTTTTTATATTTTCCAGAATAATTTTCTCATTAATGAACGATAATAGTAGGTAATAATTCATACGATTTGATACATTTTACAAATAAGTAGGTAAAAATTTAATGCATTTGTCTAATGTGTATCTACTAGATATTGTTATTCGACACCTGTGAAACCAAAAATTATAGCCTGTCTGGCAGATAAGGCTTTGCGGGACTTTATCAGCCAGTGGAAAAAATGGCCCTTAGACTTTTAAACGACTTAAAAATAAGGTGGCTGTCATTTCGATTGTATATTTTTTGTTATATTGACAAAAATAGCAAGACAAGCATAATATATTAAATCAATAAATATATTTTCTTATTTATAATATATTTACTAATTAATTAATAAAATACGTAACTACATAATAGTAAAACTAACTAATTAACAAAAAAAAAACTCAACATCTAACAGGAAAACAACACAATATATCTATCAATAATTAAAACACAAAACATCCTTTAAAGGACTTCCTAAGTATCTATCAAATCACTATATAAGGAATGGCGAACACAGGAACACAGACAATACTAAACAGCGAGATCCGGCGAACCATTCCGCTCGTGTCACGGCCCATTGGCTGCGTTCAATGCCATTCTTAGCGACAATGTTATTTGCATTACGTAGGTACCTAGAATATAACCTATGTACATGTTTTTACCTTTAGCTTCACGCTGTAACCCGCATACAGCGGGGTAGGCAGAAAGACCCTTGGAATTTATAAGACAGATACTCCTGTTCCTCACTTTTCAGCCGAATTCAGGAGGCATTGCTTGTTGAATTTCGGAACTCAATGCCGCCTTCTGCTTTGTTACCAGAGCGAGCAAAAGCGAGCAAAATATTAAATATTTGATTACTTCTGATGAGAATCTAACCCACAACCCGGTTACATTCGTATGCTTGTGTCCCTGCGCCAGGATTGACCTCCATATATGTGCATGCATGATTAGTTAATCGTAATGCTGTAAAGACAGTGTTTTTCCTATTACTTTATGGGGACTACAGGTAATTGAAGGATCTGTAGAAGTGTGTGTAGAAGTGTATATAGGAAACTATATATACATTTTTGGACCAAATATCTAACATTCATGTATTTATATAAATATAATCTAGCCTCCTGCTTCGAAAACACTAAATGATCAAAAAACATCAATAAACAGACAAACTGTTCATAAACTTCATTCTACTCATAAAAAGCAAACTCATTGTATAGCAGGCTGTTAAGACACTCCGCTTTCCAATTGCCGCCCAATTCGTGGGACATTACGCGTTCAACGACGGAATTCAACGGCGCGTATTGTCTACCAGGATGAAAACGAACAAAATGTAAATACATTTTTTTTCCAAATGATGATCAAAGTCCCAACCATCGCAATTACAGTCATACCGTGCACCGAGACGGCCTCAATAATCATAACTTACAAATTCATACATACACTATAAATAACTTTCCACTTTCGTACCAACACGGTCGGGGTGATCAATAAGCGAGCAAATAGAAAATAATTCATAATCGTCCGTCATTGCTTGTATCACACATCGAGTTTCATCTGGGCACTGTATTGGCTCGTACTAGTAAGTACGCGGTACAATACGGTCGACGAGTCGTGGCCGCCATAATAGTTATATGAAGATGTGCTGTGCAGATTTTATTTTATACTAGCGACCCGCTCGCGGCTTCGCCCGCTCAAACCACAGAATTATTTGCTTA
>DWAP01002357.1:0-13657 GCA_018230625.1 Heliconius eleuchia | reverse complement strand
AGGTGACCCGCACGCTCGTTTGCCGTGTCTTTTCCATAAAAAAAAAAAAAAATCATATAGCATGGTCAATATTTCCTGTAATTCATTATTTTGGATTAAATAAAATTAGCTCAACGTTGTATCCCGCATAGAAGACAGAACTTAGTGTTAAGACACTCCGTTCACTATTTTCCGCCAAATTTTTCGAAACATTGGGTGTTCAGTGGCAGAAATCAACGCCAGGCTTTGCCTTTCGAGTAGAGTCTTTCGAGTAGAGATCGAACCTACAACCGTCGCGTTACAGTCACACCCTTATAGCCTTAACTACGACGTCCTCAATCAATCAATCATTTCGGCTCAATTATTTTGGATTAAGTTATGAATAAATGTCTTGATTCCTCATTCCTTAGATATTTTAATAAACTTGTGCTAAATAATGTTTTTCATCTCCTCTTGTCGGCGAAACAAATTGCTCCATTTTTGGCGTCAGGACATTAACAATGAAATTTATCACCTGTGTATGGGCTTGTTGCTGTCGTTTATAAATTATTTTACTTTCCGCTTTTTCGTCGGTTTTATTAAAATAATTAATTATTTTTGTGCATATATCATTTGCATTTATATTTTTTAGGGAAATTTCGTAGATATTGTTGTGTTTTTAAATACAACATTTATTTTATTTATTTATGTATGATTATCAAACATTAATAAAAGTATAATTTTACAATGATAACGCACTATAAAAAGCCACTAAGGTTTGTCTCAAGTACCGTATAAATTTAAATAATAATTTTCAATATTTTTTTTAAGGTTCCTAAAAAAACGGTATGTATAATTATAATTTAATTAAATATATATACATTTTTTCTTCTATAAAATTGATTATTTATATCCCTTTCAACATTTAGAAAATAATATATAAAATAAATTTTGTTTAGAAAGCTTAGTTCTGTTAAAGACGTGACAGATGGTCGACGTAACAAGATAATTAACACGTTTCTTTTATACCCCAACAAACTTTATTAATACCGCGCGGCTTAAGCTTTGAGGCACGAACTTTTCTAATGAAGTCCCATCGTGGAATAACTATGGGCCACTTTTAATTTGTTTATTTTGCAAGAAAGGAATCAAAAGATTTGCGGTTTTGTCAAAGGTCATTTTGTGTTGTAATTAAAATGTTAATTGTTAAAAGATTTTTTGTATCTGTATCCCACACAAGTAGATTCCCAGGTTAGGCAGAGGCAAGAAGGGAACCTATTTTTAAGAAATTTCGCTCCATTTTCCGCCGAGGACTTTTGGAGGCATTGCGTGTTGAATGACGAAATTCAACACCTATTAAATTCTTTGCCTCGTCACCAGAGCGCGAAAATGATAATATTAAATATTTATTTTCCTCGAGTGGGAATCGAACCCACAACCTGTCGCACTAAGGCTGACCTCAAAAACTATTGTTAAAACTAAGCAATTGTTGAACAATGTTTATTGATTATTTATATTCGATTTAAATAAAATTAATCTATATAATTTTGCGGTGTTGAGTTCCGCCACTCAACACGCAATGCAACTCCGCGGGAAGTGGGGAATGGAATATCTTTACACTAGGTTTCGTCTGCTTACCCTGCTATGTGTGGTATACATAATATACATTTTGAATATTATTATAATGCATGGATTATAATTGAAATCGTGCTACATACGTTAATCTTATAAAATATTACATATAATAAACATATAAAATTCGTATAGCTGCAGGATTTCATCGCAATATACGTGTCAGAGATTTCAAATGTCAACCATAGTGAGGGTGTCAAAATCTGAGCAAATGTGTTTATGCAAATTAGCAACTCCATTAACATTGCCTTCCTGCGAGACTAGACGCGTGTTTGTTGTATAAATATCACACGACATGCCAGCGGAACATTTTTCATTAATTATGCAGATATTATAATATTGTATTTATATTGTTTAATATTTGATTCTATCATTCTAGGAAAATACTGGACTGTATATGCAGCTTGATTGGTTTTATTTTGATACTATTGTTTCAAACGTGACTTTGCTCGCTTTAACTTTTTTTTTAATAAAAAGTATCCTATGTCCTTGCTAATACCTCTAAGAATATGTGTAGAAAGTTTCATGATAGTCGTTTGGTTAATTTTGGCGTGAAGGCGTAACAAACTTACATTCACATTTTTAATATTAGTATGATGTTAGAGACAACTAACGCATTTAAATTTTAGCCGCTTTGCTTATTTTGATTACTTACAAAATTAAATTTATTTTGTGTATGAGTAAGGACTCGCACACCGAGGCTTCTGTACCAATTTCAGGGTGTTAGGTTAGCAGGTTAATACGCTGTAGAACTTATAAACGTTGACAAACTTAAGTTTGAAAATGAAAATAAATTACAAGGATAAGTTTATAATGTTTTTTTATGGAACATCTATTAATTTTCACTTTTTGATTTTTTTCCTTAATTTATATTGTAAGTTCTCACTCTGTGCTAAATATTACAATTGTAGGTCCACGAGAAGTATCCTATAGAATTTCATACAAAATGTTGCAAAATACATTAATGTGGTTATCTTTCAATTGCGTTAACTTAGAAGCTTCATTTTTTCTGTGCTTCAAGGGACCACGGACCTAAGTATTTTTTATTAATTTCAGCGTAATCCCATCAACCATTTACTTCGTAATCTCGATGCAAATGGTCTTGTCACATGAACAAGGACAATAAAGGGATCTTATTAGAGTTCCGTTTTTACATTTTGAGGTACGGAACCCTAAAAATTACATATTTGCTAGATCATATAACAAATAACGAACTAAATAAGAAAGTAGATTATAAATATTATAAAATAATATAAATGCTTAAACAATGTAAATAGAGCCTTAATGCTTGGAATGTCAGACATTACGGGAGTTAAGTCGGTTTGCTGAGAGAACCACAAATATGTGAGCAATGTAAATTTGATACCTGCATCGTCGCGGTCAGACACCAGCCTACCTTCGTCTACGGTATGAATCTGGACGTGGCTGAAATCTAAGGAATCGTTGGTCGTACTCCAGTGCTTACAATGGCTTGTACATTTGTGTTTTTATTAACTGTATGTTTTATTGTACAGTAATAATATAAAGATTATGATAATATTTAATAAAGTTTATTTATTTAAATTTATTTAGCACTATTAAACCTCCTTTTGTTTATATAATTTAAACATTTATGACTGCGTTATTTAGAATTATTATATTGTGAGTTTTTTTTTAGAAGATTAATTTTCAATATCTTTACAATTTATGCTTAATAAGGTGATATTTATTAATAAATGAGAGGTCGTAGTGCAACAGTAAGGTGTCTGATTGTATATGCGATGGTTGTGGGTTCCATTTCTACTCAGGGAATGTATAAATATTAACTTGAACCATTTGATCTACATTATTGAGTCCCTAACTCAATAATCTGTGAGAGGCCTTGGATTTGTATAGAGATGTCTCTTCGCTTTGCGTTGCCTACCACATTTTATCATGTGGTGTGTTCTAGGGAACTGTTTGACCTGGTACTTGCCGCTGAATTTTCTGCCCGTACAGTATGCCCCGAGCTCAAATATCATCCTCACCTCACCTACGTGACACTCCATTACTGTGCGGTTTCGTAGGAACTTCCTTTCACGCGCCGCACAACTGCGGAGTGGTCTACATGCGGCTGTGTTTCCGGGTCGATACGACTTGGGTACCTTTAAAAAGCGCATGTATCATCATCTCAAAGACCGGCAGCTGTTTCTGGTGTGATACGGTGTGGTGGATGGCGGTGATCACTTACCATCAAGTGACTCATACACTCCTTTGCCTTGTCTTTTCCAAAAAAATAAAAAATAAATGTAAAATGGATTGTCTCAAACACTATATACCTGCCGTATTAAATAGTGCTATAGCAATATTCATTATTTATTAATCCCTGTTTTACGTTGAACGTAAAATAGAATCAAAATCGAACTTCATGCCAAATTGTTTTAATTTAGACGTTGCAAAAGAAATATGTACCAAGTATATAGAAAGAGTTCGTGTGGCACCAATGGTCGGAGTTGGACAGTTCTACCGACATTAGAAAGCTTTATGTCTTCGCCAAATGGAGTACGTGACTTCAATATCTCAATTAGGTACTTTATAGCAATAGTAATTACGTTGTTAGGATGTTCATCTATTTGTGATTGGGTTTTAAAATAAAATAATAATATCATCTATTTAAACATTTAGAATAACTAGTGCAATTTTAAAATATATATATTCTACAACAATTACTACAACAAATTGTATTGAAAAAAATAAAGATTCAAAAATTTACATAGCCACTATAAAAAAAGGATATCTACAGTCTATTTGTAACATTATGTTTTCTGAATCCAAACTTCCATTTGAATCCGTAATCTCGTGAAAGGGAATGTAATACAAGGCGCAAGTTGCACCGGCAAAGTGCAATCCGCAAAGCCACAACGATTGTGAGGATTTATCAATATTCGTAGAGATTTGTTTTCGTTTCGACTAGTATTCTTTTCATGCTTTAGTAGATTCATATTCTCTTTCGTTTTGTGTACTTGCCATTATTTATATACTGCATATAATTTTTTTGTAACAAAAATACAACAATTTTACATATATACCACAATATAAGAAGTGATTACGTTACAATATATCATATGGTTATATGAACATTTCATACTTTGTGATTATACTTTTTTCAGGTACTACGTATATCTCGAAGTACTAGAGATAAGAACTCAACATGCAAAGGAGCATAAGCACGATTCTGAAACAAATCCAAAAAGATAATACTCAGATAGTAGTCCTGAGCTTGGATTTTTACGATACGCTGAATTTACAATCGCCTACGAAAGCACACTGTCTTGAACAATCCCTTTGTTTGTTCTATTCAAATCCAATGCTAATATGTTCACAGAATCAAAGCGGACGGATGTTCTTCTTTGCATTGCTGAAAAAGGAAATTTAAGCAAAGCAATAAAATAACCCTCGTTTCGTAAAGAAACACAATAAAATTTTAGTTCATCTATCTACCTACATATTATAAGGTAAAAATGAATTTATATAGCACACGCTCTTCGTGACATTAGTGGCACTTGACAGGCCACTAGTAACCCACCTAATGGCGGTGGGACCCTTCGGAAAGTTGGTAACTTGTGGAATCTATCTGCCGCCGCACTGCTTCTTTATGAGCCTCCATTATCACCGCTTTTGCGTTTTCCGATAAAACGTTTCCCTACTTTTAATAGTAGTTAGTAGGGGTTCAAATATCAGCAAAATGTGATTATGGATTTTTAAGTTAATAATGGCTGAAATTGATTTTAAGATATATTATATAAATCACTGTAAGTTAGTATGATGGCAATTCAAGCGTTAAAGTGAGCGTTACTTACATCGGTACCGAGTTCATAAATAAAAATAAAACTTACACCGCTAACTTTCCACTTAACTTCTCTGAACTGTTAGCTTCCTGTTTTTAAAAGTCTTTGGCTTTTTTGCTTTCGCTCAAGAAAACGCTTCGGGGTTATAAGTTTAAAGCAGCTTTTAACACCTTGCTGTAAACTTAAGTGCATCTTCTAGTTCATTAACATAAATAATCGTTTACTGTTAAATGAGATTTAAATGCTCAAAACTGATTGTCAGAAAAAGAAAAACTCAAATTAAAAAAACTATTAATAGTATATTTAAAAAATGTATATTTAAATATTCCTTCAAATTGTCTTAGTCACTGTCATTAAAAGAATAATATATGAGTTTTATATTAGACAATAATAATTGAATAATAATTGATATATCTATATATCGTTGGCAATATTAATTTATGGCCAGTCACAAATGTAAAACCATTAAAAGCTCTGAAAAACAGCAAATTATGTATAAATAATTCGTGAATAGTGTTGCGGACTAACATAGAGTCGCTCCCTAAACGACAGGCAGGTTGACATCGCTTCATAGGATTATTGTTTTCAATCTTGTCTCGAGACAGCTCACTTCAAAGGTAACAAAAAGGCAAAATGTCCCCAATCTAATATTCTTTTAAATATGAACCGTATTTTTTTGGGATTATTTGGTTTGGGATTCTCAGATAAGTGACTTAAAGAAATGTAACTTTTCAATCAATTATGCATGAGGAAATAGGATGGAAACGAGATTACGAATCATTTTTTTCCACCTACTAATAATTACTAATATAACCTACTAATAAGGTTAATTTGAAAACTAGCTATAAAAAGAATAATTTCAAAAAATTTAGATAACCTGTGTTCATAGATAGATAGTAAAAATAGAAGCTATAAAATTTAAAAGAACATCGGCGGTTCCATTTCCTTTGCGCTACCGGCCAATTGAACATTCAATTTTTTTATATTTTATCCAATTTACTCTGATTTTTATTTAGAAAATAGAACAAATCTTTTTCCCTTTTATTTCTTTTGAAAAAATTATAATGATTGCGTAATATTTTAATCTGATTATGACGTTATTCGTCTTCATAATTTTATAGAAATTATGAAAATAAATATCTAGAATAATAATAATACTGAACCAATACTTTCTTAAAAGATTTTTAAGTTCATTAGTCCCAGTTAAAGAATAAATATAATTTATTATAACAAAATGTTGAGAATAAAATATTGACGCTGGTCAGTCCAATCGGATATCATTCATAAGTCATTTAAGGTCAAGACCACAGCAATATTTTCGATGGCCCTCGATAGCCGTTATGGTATTATCCATTTTATGCGAGCGCCATTCGATCATATGTATGTATAAATTTCATCTGTTCTTCTTTTTGTACATCTTTTAATTTTTTATATGATTATTTTTTCTTTATTACAAAAAAAACTGAATTTATCATTCGATTGTTTTGTTTGATAAGTACATTATTTATTTCGTCATTGCATTTTTAGGTTTCTAAAAAGGTTTTAGAGTCCTAAATTGAGGCCGTCGTGGTGCTATGTTTCAAACGTGCAACTATAAACGCGACAGTTGCAGGGTCGATTACCACTCAGAGGAATAAAATATTTAAAATTTTTATTTCCTTGCTCTGGAAACGGCAAAGCGCGTTATTGAGTTCCGTCACCCTGCGTGTGCCTCTATAATTCGGCGGGAAATGGGGAACATTCCTAGGTTCCCTTTTTACAAATCTGCTACGTGTGCATTTATAAATAGAACATAGCATATTTTAAGTATTCGTGCCGAATTCAACAAATAAATAAATAGGCCAGTCGTGACGCAGTGGCACAAAATGTGACTGAAAAATCGAGTGGTTGTGGGTTCAATCCCCACTCGAAGACATGAAATATTTATTTAAATTTATATTTTCATTTATTCGCTCTGTTACCGAGGCAAAGCGCGGCGTTGAGTTCCGCCACTCAACACGCATTGCCTCCAGATTTTCGACGGAAAGTGGTGAATGGAGTGTCTTAACACTATTTTCCCTCTGCCTACACTGCTGTGTGCTCCCGCACACAGCGTGATTTAATTATTTTTTTTAATTTATTAATAAAAAAGAAACTAACATAATACTGTACTAACGAAATGGACGCAGAACAGACTGCAGCTCCGTATGTAGCCTGCGTCAATTATGCACTTACACGGCAGACAATGAGCAAGCCCTATCACCAATCTGTTGGACGCACCTGACGGTAACCGTGACATGTGGATTCCCTTTGTACCTGCCCAGCCAGCATTGTATAGTGCCATTAGCCAGCATTATACTAACCGCGTGCACAGTACTCTATGATATGTGATTGTTAATTAGTAATTACTTATACATTAGCGATTAGTGTGTCGTAGTGTGTATATTTTGTTACGGTTGTAATAATTTGTTATGCTTATTATGTGTAGGTTTAGATTATTTTTTTTCATATTCACGCTTTATCCCGCATGTGGTCGGTAATCTGAGTAACTCTAGTGTTAAGACACTCCGGTCCCCAGTTTCCGTAGATATTTATGATGCGTTGCCGATTGAGTGGCGGAAGTGGCTTTGCCTCGATACCACAGTGAAGAAATGGTTTTTTTTTCTCGAGTGAGAATAGAACCTACAATTTGTTACGTTTTCATCCGGTTGCGCCTCTGCGCCACGAATGGCTTGGTGATCTTTAATAACAATTAATGTTTAATAGTATAGTAATAATGTATCCACAAAAAGTAATGATATCTCATCCTAATCATAAATATAATTCAAGTTAAAAGTAATGTGTCTTTCTCGACTTCACCGACAAAAGAATTGGAGATCTATGTAGGTTCCGAGTTCTGTGTTAACTCAGGATAAAATTCGAGCTCTAAATTTGAGTTGGCCGTTTTTACCATCAGGCACTATCAACTTAATAGGATAATTTCATAACAAACTGATAAACACACTTACTTCTAAATATAAATAGCTCTATACGTAAAAAAATGTCTCTACTTCCTGTTGACAATTTTAGGATTGTACCTGGAATTGAAACGAAACCCTCAGTAAGCGAGCGCGGCTCGCACTTGACCGGTTTTTTACTTTTCCAATTATCAATTAAGATTAATGAATGCTAAGCAATTTAAATAAATATTTATAACATAGCTAATATAATATTTACACATTAAAATATATTAATCCAGGCAAAAGCAATGACGAGACACGACGTTGTTAGAAACGTGAATGCATTAATTAAAAGATTACACACGAATTGGTAATTAACATCGGATTTGTTTTCTCATCTGTTAAGCAACTTCACCGGTACAGATCCTGAGAAACGGAAATTTCTTGAAGCGTATCTTAAGTACGTAGGCGACATATTTTATTTTGTAAACTCAATACTCGATAAACCCATTTTAATAATATTCATAAATTTTCCAAACATCCCTTTGTGAAATAAGGTCTTTATTAGGAGCGAGATTATTTTCGATGAATATTTAGATATTTTATAAAATCTCTAAGTAAATGGACATAATATACGGTCTTTTTTTGTTATGAAGTAAAATAACTTTTTAAAAATCTAATATACTCGGAAACGTAGCGGCCTGAACGCTTATAGAAATTAGAATAGATCAAAGACTGGGAAATCAATAACGCAAAGAGCCGAAAACATTCAATGGCTGAAAGGGATTGAGGTTTTACTAAATTTTAATTTAAACTTTGAATGCTTATAATTAAGCTGAAATAACAGTTAAAAAATTAATTGGTGATGTCGCATTTGACATTTACTTTATGTATAAGAATGAAGACTTGTGCACCGTGACCTCTGGGGTTTCTATTAAGTTTTGCCTCAAGGGTCACGATTGAACGAATATAAATGAATCTTATATTTATGATACTTTTTTGTTGCCTCTGTTCTTGGTAGCGTTTTATTGCTCGTGAAAGGGTACGAATTGTTTTGCTGACAGATTTACGAGGGAATATTCGGCATTTATTTTAACTGCAAATGTTTTTAAAGATGTATACGAAAAGAGAGAGGCCAATTGTGGAAGCGCGTGTAATCACGACAGGTTGTAAATTCGATTCCCACTCAAGGAAATTAAGTATTTAACATTTTCATTGCTTCACGAGACAAAGTGCCATATTGAATTCTACCAGCCAATAAATAATACCTCCAGGATTCACAGGAGTGGAGTGTCTTAACTCACCCCTCTGTCTATTCCTATGCATGCATGCATTAAAAAAAAAAACAAAAAAATAAATTCTTAAATGTAATTAATTATATTTTTTATTTCCAATGAAAGGATAACAAAATGCTATCAAAAAAAATATAATAAATACACAAAATTTATGATCGCTAGTGTTATTAATTCGAATCCGAGATTCGCCGTACTGAAGTGTTACTGTGTGAAGAGGCTCGAAGGCTGCTAACTCGATAACAAGACACAACAGCAGCTTTCCTAATTGCAATTTATTGCAGGTACTACAGCAAGTCTGTTTCACTCGACGCTCCCGTATTTTAAATTAATTTGCAATTTCGACAAACAATTAGATCCTGTGCCGTGAATTGCTTTGGAATTGCTAAGGACAATGTGTGATTCGATTGAGTCAACATGTGAACAGTTTTCAAAAAGATTTATAGGGATTTTTTTATTTTTTTGAACACATTAATTTTTTTGGTATGGTACAGGAGTATTTCATTTTGTTGTATGTAGTATTTATAATTTGACATAAAATGATTATTTTATTCTTGGTGTATATTTGTTTATACAATTATTAGTTAGAATTACTCGCTTACTATAAAAATACCTACGTTTTAAATAATTAATTCTAGTTCAGGATTTCATAGAAATATAATTAAATCAAATAAGACCATAATGCAGCTGTGTTATTTTCCTCCTGCATTTGTTTAAAGTTATCTGCAGTAAAATTTTGATGAAAACTATATTTGCTATAGAGCTTTCAACTATTACAACTGTTTTGCTTGTATTTCTTGGATAAATACGATGTCGCGAACCGTTTTTCTGTAAGTATACTAACTAAGGAGGATTCAAAGACCCATACTTTATTTAGTAGAAAAGCAATTAATTCAAAGTGTACAATAGGAAAGTTCTACGTTTTGACGTATTGTGCTTCGCATAGCCGTTTGCTGAACTTGTTCGTGATTCCTTTATTAGCTCGATTTCAATACAAGAGTAAGCATTATTTGTGTTTGGAATTATTTATTAATTAGATGCCTTATTAAAAGAAACTTCAAGTTTAACGCAGTCTAAATTTAGCTTAATGTAGATTGTTAAATACTGCTTAATATTCATAAAAGTGACAGATTCAAATCAGACATTGATAAGAATCGACAAATGCGACATATTTTTTTCGCGTTTCCATTGTTTCATAACAATGATACCAACCTATGTGAAATTTATATTATCTTTTAAAACAAACGTCGGCCTTATTAAGTTGGTAAGCAATAGTCAGTTTCATATAACAAGGAAAAGTTAAATTGCTTGTGAAACTGCTGAATATAATGAATGCTCGTACAGTTAATATTCGACTAAGTTTATTACGTATAAAACAGTTTAAGTTGTTGTGTGCAACTGTATCTGTTTATTTGTATTAAGGTGTCTTAATTTAAAATAACATCGTTTCACTATTATAACACTATTTAGTTTTAATATTTCCATTTCTCTTAATGCATTTTGTGTTGCAATTTAGTGGTAATATTATACTATTTTTCACAATTTCTACAATTTACAGACTACTTACTGAGTAATGATAACCAACGATGCAATATGAAAAAAGAAATGAGATTAATATAGATTGTATTAGTATTAGTGAGTATTAAATATAGGTATTTTCAAATATACAGATATTTAAAAACAGAGTTTTCGAGAATAGATCCGATCAACACGATTGAGTGAAGAAAATCAACAAGTTAGATATCTAATGAAATAATGAACCAGGAGATAATAATTTAAACTGATACATTTGCGAGAGTCAGAGAGCATATAACGTTTCACGAAGTGATTCGATATCGTTTGACTAAAACAACTACAATACAGGCGAAAGGGGATTAATTTGTTGTCAGTAAATTGGATCCTAATGAAGCAAAGGCTCCTTAGGTAAACACGACGGTCGTCTTGCTTCTGTTTACATGATTCAACGGTTCGTTAGCTTTGTTTCGAATTCAATCGTCCGATCACTATACAGCTCTAGTTTCTCTCACAAAATCTATATTTACAGAATCGCCAGGCAAATATAAGATAATAAATGTTTCACTAAATGTAAGCTAAATGTAAATTTGACGCCTATTGCATTGTTAATAACTGGACTGTCTTAAGCAGAGATAATATAGAAATATTTGTATATAATAACATAAATCTAGGTAATATCTACAGAAAAAAGTATTAAAAGAGAAGTAAAAATAATAAAAGGTACGGACCATAAGTCTGTAGTCTGTTGGATGACATAATGTATGTTTTATATATAATAGTTCACCAATTTGTTCTGGTAGCGATATTGGAACTAGGTACAACAACATGGATTATTATAATTTAAAAGTATACTTTGTTACGCGGCTTGGAGTGTAAACTGTGTATTTACATACGTGTATGCATATGTAGTGTGAATATCTCGTAGAATAGTTCTGTCGTTGGCATGAACATTTGCGGTGAGCCGCAATGAGTCTTATCCGTATCTACCGTTTATATCGTTACTGTGATTATAACTTTCTATTTATGTAATCACATATATATTATATAAATGTATTTCTATAAGGCGATTAATGTTGAGATTTCAAATATTAAGACAAAGAGAATCTAACGAGACACCATGTTTTTCAGTTTCAACTCATTGTGAATAAATTAAGAAAGAGGCGTCGCTTGATATGTAATGAATCCCAATTTCGTATATCCAGGAAACGTCCATAGTATTGTGAATATCCTCCCTGGATGATTTGAGCATACAACCATTAGGTTCAAATACACTCATCCATACTGCGCCTTGATGAATATAATTTGATAATTAAAAGAATCCTTATTATTTCTATATTAAATAAGTCCATGAACAAATAAGCTAATAATTAATTAAAATAGAAACCTTAATTTTGGGCCAATTTTGACATAATATTTTTTTTATTATAATCTCGCTACTTTACGCTAATTATATATATAATTAGTAGAATTCAGAGTATGAAGTAAATTAAAATTTTATAATCGAACTCGAATTTTCGCGTATATTATAATTAAAAATTGATTATTTTTCAAGAAATCGTAAAAATTTTAGACACGCGTTAGCGTATATAACAACACAACATTTACTCATTAAAAATCCAACAGCGTATATAACAACACAACATTTACTCATTAAAAATCCAACCTAGTGACTATTATACATATATAATACTTTTAGACATAAAAAATTGAACGTTGCAGGATTTGAACCCGCGCTTCTCGGAAGCCGTCCAAGAGCTCTGACCAAACAAGCCTTACGTTCTCATCAGTCCATGTTCCCTACGGAGATGCTAGCAATAAAAAAAGTTGTAACAAGCATATAAGAATTTCGACGCAGCCCGATGAGAACGTATGGCTACAAATTCGATTTAGCTTCATGCAAATTTGATGCAATCGCTTCTTTATGGTTGCATGGAAGTTTTAATTACAATTGTGAATAATTAATTAAATCAAGTATAAACCTAGGTATCGATATTTTTCAGAAGTAAATTAAAAGATAAATTTTAATTAAAAGTTGTTGTCTTCGAAGCTTTCCATTAAAAGGAACAATATTGCCGAAATAAATATTCCATTAATTTTATAGCCATCATTTATGTGTACGTAATAATTAAAATTAAAATATTATTTTATTTTTGGGCAAATCGACAAGAGTCAATTGTGATTCTCTTTAATAGTAAGTGATTGAGATATTGTGTTTTGTTCTTTCAACAATAATAATGTCATTTTTTTATTTTAATGAGTTGACAGATGGTAATAATCTTAAGTTTGAGCTTATAACTTAACTTTTTTGATGAGTAAAGTTTGAGCTTATGTTGAACTAAAATAAATATCACGTTGTTTCACCGCTATTGTCCACGAGATGGAGTGCAACGTTGCCGCTGTGGTAGGTTATCATTCACTTGGGGATAGAAGAAGGCGGTATGCGCTTCTTCAACTCCCCCTACCTTAGAGGAGCTACTGTGTGGGTCATGGTGATCCTCCTGCAAGTCATCGAGGCTGCGGGTGCCCTAGGAGAAAC
>DWAP01002356.1:0-13661 GCA_018230625.1 Heliconius eleuchia | reverse complement strand
CCCGCCGCCCCCGCCTTGCCAGCCGCCGCTGACGTACAGAAGCTTCAACAGCAGTTACAAGACATAAAAGAACAGGTTATTCTTATATTTTTTTTTTGTGTCAAGACACTCTGTTCCCAACTTTCGAGGCATTGCGTGTTGAGTGACGTAATCGCCGTACTTTGTCTTGTTACCAGAGCGGAGAAATGAAAATAATGAATTGCCTCAAGTATCATGTCGCGTTTACAGTCAGGCGCGTGCGTCACGACGGCCCCACACTACTCCTCCCTTATGCTATTAACATAAAAGCAATAATTTTATTAGCGGACGCTATGACGTCCACAGTACAGCGTCTGATTGTGAGATCGATTCCCAGTCGCGGTAATGTAGCGGCGTTGCGTATGCCACTCAATATGCAATCTTTCGAACTTTTAGGTGAAAAGCAAGAAACGGAATATTTTCACACTAAGCTCCATATGCCTGCGTGCTGAAGATAGAAAAAAAATAAAAATTTTAAAATTTGACAAATATTTTTGTACTCGTTTTCCATATTTAGCTTAAATGCTTGTTTGATTAAATTCAAATAGAAAAATATAAATATTTTTTTTTAAATAATAATGCTTTTGCAATCAGTTAAACGATGGGTGCAATGTCTCTAAATATACGAAAAATTGGGACTGGTGCAATTTTTATCGAAATTCTCTCGAACCATGAAAAGTAAATACCTTCTTTTTCTTAACCTTCAAGCCAGTTGTGGCGCAGGGACACAAAATGCGACTGTAAAGGCGACTGGATGTGGGTTTGATCCCTACTTCGGGAAATGAAGTATTTATTTAAATTTATATTTTCATTTCTTCGCTCTGGTATCGAATCAAAGCACGGCGTTGGGTTCCGCTACTCAACACGCAATGCCTCCAGAATTCGACTGAAAGTGGGGAACGGAGAGTCACTAGGTTCCCTCTGCCTATCCTGTTGTGTGCGGGTACAGCGAAGTTCATTTAATTTATTTTTTTCAATTCTTCTTAACTTGCTTTTTAAACTTCTTATATTTTTTTTTAGGCCGTCGTGGTCCATTGGCACAAGGGTGTGACTGAAACGCGACGGTTGTGGGTTCGATTCCCACTCAAGGATTTTTTTTAATAATAATTTTAACTAAACACTACATACACGTGGTCCGTACTTTTTGTTTCCTTTTTATCGGCTAATCAATAGTTTTATATTTATCTGCTACTTAAATAAGGCTTATAACTTGAAATAATTATCTAGATATTTAATTCCTAAGAAAGTGCAGGTATTTTTAGATTGCCTTTTTTTTGTAAACATTTCACTTATTATCTATTAAATGGAATGTCTTATCACTACGTTCCCTCTGCCTACCCTGCTGTGCGCGGGATACAGCCTGAAGCTGATTTAATTTTATTTTTATATTTTTTCATAATACTACTATAATACAATTTAACACAAAAATATATCTTTCTAAAGACAATGTGCCCAATCTGCCTCGACCGTCTCAAGAACATGATCTTCCTGTGCGGCCACGGCATGTGCCAGATGTGCGGCGACCGCATCACCGCCTGCCCCATATGCCGCAAGCAAGTCGAAAAACGCATTCTTTTATATTAATTTATATATAAATCTAACGTTAAATTAAATATATTTATGTTATAAATAAATAACCTTTCAATAAAACATTGTTAATAACGCAATCTCAAACACACTTTGAGTAAAATCTATTTAGTATTGTAAGTCTTCTTGTTAATATTTTCTATTTTAATAAATGGAACATTAAGATACTTGTTAGCTTAACGTATCTCTTATATGTTGAAATTAGAAAAAACTTTCAACGATATTACGTATGAGATTATATTAGTTAAAATGACCTATTTAAATTACTAAGAACCATAGGGCATAATTTTTTTTCTTCAAGAAAATTGTCAAAATATACAAGAGAAGAAATCAAATAGAAATATTAATGCATCTTTAAGGCTTCAAAAAGCACAATTATCCTTTTGTATTTTATAAGCGATTTATTTGGGTGGCGAATAACATACAAAATAAAAAAAATCTCATTTTATGGTATTTAGTTTAAACTAATGATTTATAACTCACAATTATTTTGTTAAAATCATTTTATTTAGTAAAACCGTAACTGATTATATGTACGTATATTAGCAGGTTTTATTATAGCATGAAACATCTATTGTTAGTTTAACAATATAAGATGAAAGTTATTCGTTTTAAAATATAAGAATTAAGTTTCTTTATTTAATTATTTGAAATTATTTATTCTGTCAAATAAATAAGAGGAATTTATAATTTTATAATTGTATTATTAATTTACAAAATAATTTAATATCATAGCATTTTCTTAGCATAGATTATAATTGCATTTGAATTTGTCTTTTTTACATATTTAAAATAAGTTACATTTACTCACCTATTGTATTCCTCTTTAATATAAAATATTTTACCTATGAACTAAAGTTTATTATTATTGTTAGTTATTACCTTAAATAAAAAATATATATTAAAACGTGTTTTATTAATGAGTACATATCTTTATGATTAAAAAATTAAGTATATTTACCTACCCATCTATATATTGTAAAAAATAATAACTGAAAAATTAATAAGAAATTAGACTTTGCTTTTAAAGCTTTTTATATATAAAGTCTACATTAAATTAATTATGAAATCATCCTGAGCATCCCGTTCACTTCATACCCTTGTAGGTGATATAGCTTGTTTATTTGTGTAAATAAAACACTAAATAATAAGGAATAGTTAAGCTGTTTCTGAAATCAAGATGCACAAATGTACAGAGAAACAGTAAAGCCGAAGAACAAACAAAAATTTTAAAATCACTGTTATGTGTCCTATTACGTTGAGAAACGTCACAAATGATAATTTCTCTCATAAGTATATCTTCCATGTACAGAAAGGGGAGACCCGTTATTTCATTATAATACGTATAGATTTCTGGAATGATTCCTTTTTGTGAATTCTGTAAATGTGTAGAACAGACATGAAATCTTATGTTGTATAAGATTTCATGTCTTTTCAACGCGCGACAATTGTTCAACGGGCGTTTAACGCACGCAAAATTTTTGTAGTGTTCACGTGTTCGCGTGTCATACGCGCTTGTCAGGAATAGAACTTACATTTGTTGAATATGAACGTCCATCTTAGAAACGTAGACGTCCAAGGTAGAAACAGTTTAAACGATAGTTATATACTAACAACAAAAAAAATCCTAAATTTCAATTCGGACCCAAATCTATAAATAATTAAGTGTTAAATAAAAGCTTTGGCTTCCATTTCAGACAATTTCTAGAAGAACTAATACTGACGAACTCGTCGTCTATCCGTGTCGAACGCGCGCTCAACTTAACGAAAACATTTTTTCTTTTTTTCAAAAGAGGTAAACTGAGAGGGGAGAGGGGCGAGAATAGAGCGAAAACGTAGAAAACCAATGATGTCAACGAGCGCGTCGACGCGACAACAGTCAAGCGTTCGACGGGTGCATTAGTAAGACGCGCGTTAGCATATATACGGAATGTAAATGCGCGTTATCAAAACGCGCGTTGAGCGCTTATCATCTGAACGTACTCTTAAACTACTTAATTTCTTCTATACTTTATAAGAAACAATACTTATACAATTCACTTTATACCTCTTTATATATTACTAGCGGCACACTCGGAGCTTCGCGGGCATACCACCTTTAATTTATTTATTAAGCTATATTCACAAAAGTATCAAAGGCATATTCAATAAAAAAATATTAATGGTTCTTCTAATTTATTTTCACTTTCAATTAAGAGCTCTCTAATTAATAATATGATTGAAATGCGGACTGCCTTTTAGTTATATTTGTAATTTAAAAACATAATATAATAAAAGCTTTACTGATGCAATAGACGACAAGTGTTCTTCTTTACATTTCTCAAACCTCACGTAATATTAAGAGAGATTAAATAACATAATTTAAGCTTAAAATCTCTACGAAGTCTTGAGATAAATGGTCTTGACAGGTGGACGAATAGTTTTGAAGATCATTTTACTAAAGAATATCATTAGATATTTATAATATAAAAGTTTCCTGTGTCACGATTTACCGGTACAATCTAGAACTCCAGATTGCTCTTGACGCGTCCTCAGCTCTTCTCAATGTTCTCTGATGAGACACCTGGTGTTTAACCAATACTTATCTACTGCATCTGCTAAATAGAAGTTGTCGATTATTACGCACACTTGCACTTTTCGCATGAGGGCAATACAAAAGTTGGAACTGTCATTGTCAAAAATTACTTATATTAAGTAAAAAGTCAAAACAAGCATTTATTTGTGAAAGCTGACATTTTTGTTATTTAAAAAATGGAAAACAAAACCAACAGTTTTTCTATTCGTTACGATTCCGTGAAAATATATCCTTAATTTATTTATTGCGAGAGTTATAAACGTGTTCTATTTGAAGAACTACTTTACAAAAAAAAATGGATAAACGCGGCAAGCGTTATCACTCCTCTTCTGATTCAGACAGTGCCGAAGAAATTCGGCTAAAGGATATCAAAGAACGTGATGAATTTGCTACACGGTTACGAAAACGGGATGAAGAGAAAGTCAAAAAAGTTGCTGAAAGCTCTAATAAAAGATCATATGAAGAAGCTGCAAAAAGATTAAAATTAGAAGCTGAAGATCGTGATAAGTTACTTCCAAAGCTTCGGGTCCAATCCAGACGTAAATATTTGCAAAAAAGGAAAGATGACAAAGTTGTTGAATTGGAAGATGATATCGCCGATGATGAATATCTCTTTGAAGAAAGCGTGTAAGATTTTATCCGGTTTTTGTATATTAAAAATATACGAGTGGCATTCTCAATATAAAACGTATCTTTAATGTCATTTACATCTATATAAATTTTATAACATTTCAGTTTAACTGAACGTGAAAAGAAAGACAGAGAGCATAAAAAAACTTTATTACAACTTGCTAAAGAACATGAAAAAGCTAGGGAGCTTGAAAATGTCCAAAGATATCATATGCCAAGAGACCTTGGAAAGGGGGAAAAAGGTAATGTGTTTATATTTTTTATGTTACTTAATTTTTTACAGCAAATGTGAATAATTTTGTGTTAAATGAAGTTTGTTTTTAGTTAAGTTTATATAATTTTATTAATTTATATTATTTAACAGGTGAATATATAGAAGTAGATGAAAATGAAAAGCTTCCACACTCTGAGCAAAAAAAATGGGAGCAGGAACAAATAAAATCTGCATTTTTCAAATTTGGTGCAAAAGATGCTAAAGCTCATGATGAATATGAATTGTTATTAGATGATCAAATAGACTTTATACAAGCATTGCAATTAGACGGGAATAAAGAAAAAAAAGATGAGAAGGTATCTGAGTACCAAAAAGTCCGAATGACAATTGAAGAAACTAAAAAATCTCTTCCTGTTTTTCCATTCAGAGAATCTTTGATTGAAGCAATAAAAAATTATCAAATACTTATTGTAGAAGGAGAAACTGGATCTGGTAAAACTACTCAAATTCCTCAATATTTGTATGAAGCAGGTTTTACGGAAGATGGTAAAAAAATTGGTTGCACCCAACCCAGACGAGTTGCTGCAATGTCAGTGGCAGCTAGAGTAGCTCAAGAAATGAATGTCAAGTTAGGCAATGAGGTTGGTTACAGCATAAGATTTGAAGATTGCACATCTGACAGAACTGTCATAAAGTACATGACTGATGGTACACTACACAGAGAATTTTTATCCGAACCAGACTTAGCATCTTATAGTGTCATGATTATCGATGAAGCCCATGAACGCACACTACACACAGATATATTATTTGGCCTTGTAAAAGATATTACCAGATTTAGGCCAGATTTAAAGTTACTCATATCTAGTGCTACATTGGATGCTGAAAAATTTTCTACATTTTTTGATGATGCCCCTATATTTAGAATTCCTGGTAGGAGATTTCCTGTCGATATTTATTACACAAAAGCTCCAGAAGCAGACTACATTGATGCTTGTGTAGTAACTGTATTGCAAATTCATGCCACTCAACCACTAGGCGATGTTTTGGTATTTTTGACTGGTCAAGAAGAAATTGAAACTTGTGTGGAAATGTTACAAGAAAGAACAAAAAGAATAGGAAAAAAACTTAAGGAACTGATAATTTTGCCAGTGTATGCAAATTTGCCAACTGATATGCAGGCAAAAATTTTTGAGCCTACCCCTGAGGGAGCTCGAAAAGTAGTACTGGCAACAAACATTGCTGAAACATCACTTACTATTGATAATATTATATATGTCATTGATCCAGGCTTTGCAAAACAAAACAATTTTAACTCCAAAACTGGTATGGAAAGTCTAATGGTAGTTCCAATTTCCAAAGCCTCAGCCAATCAGAGAGCAGGAAGAGCAGGCAGAGTTGCACCTGGCAAATGTTTTAGAATTTACACAGCATGGGCTTATAAATATGAACTGGAGGATAACACAGTTCCTGAAATTCAGAGAATTAACTTGGGGAATGCTGTACTTACTTTAAAGGCTTTGGGTATCGATGACCTAATTCATTTTGATTTTCTAGATCCTCCCCCACATGAGACATTAGTTCTAGCTTTGGAACAACTGTATGCTCTAGGTGCACTTAACCATCATGGGGAACTTACAAAGGCTGGGAGAAGAATGGCAGAATTTCCCACAGACCCTATGCTTGCTAAGATGCTACTAGCAAGTGAAAAGTAAGTAAAATATTATTAGTAATGATTTGTAGCTTTGTGTGTTTTCCTTTCTCATTTCCATTACAACTATGGTTGTTGGCTTGATCTCCAATCAGGATTTATTAATTAAATTTATTGGGGATAATGATTATATTAATATAATGTTCATTTCTCCTTTCTGGTAGGCGAAGTAATTAAGTAATTAATTGACATTAAGCCCTGCCATTCTACATAGAATGTCTGGAAAAGTGGGGAAATGTCGCAACTCTACCTAACCTAATTTTTACCTAAGGTAAAAGCATAAACATGACTTTTTTATTTTGTGTTGATTCATAAAGATTATAGCAGGTTTAAAGCAGCAGTCCACTCTTGTGTCAGTGGTCAGTCAAAATTATTTAAATTCAATTCTGATACTGGTCCTGAACCACTACTAGTACTAGTTTTTTTTTATAAATTAAATTAAAATTTTGCTCTTAATTAAAACTCTTCTCTTCTTGTGTCAAAGCAAAATGTGACGTTGTGTTCCCCTACTTAAGCATGCATTGACCTTCAGCGGAAGGTTGGGAATGGAGTATCTTAACCCTAGTTTCCCTATGAGTGAAGCTATATAAAGAAAATTACTGACACATTAATTTAAAAGTTTTTTTCTTTATTTTTTCCAGATACAAATGTTCTGAGGAAATAGTAACAATTGCTGCCATGCTCTCTGTGAACAGTTCAGTGTTTTATAGACCAAAAGACAAAATTATACATGCAGACACTGCAAGGAAAAACTTTTTCCACAGGCATGGTGATCATTTAACCTTGATGAATGTTTATAACCAATGGGTTGATTCTGATTATTCAGTACAATGGTGTTATGAAAATTTTATTCAGTATAGATCTATGAAGAGAGCAAGAGATGTGCGTGAACAATTAGCAGGACTAATGGAAAGGGTTGAAATTGAAATGGTCTCTAGTATATCTGAAGATGCTAATATACGTAAAGCCATTACTTCAGGATATTTTTATCATATTGCAAAATTTTCCAAGGGAGGGCACTATAAGACTGTAAAACATAATCAAGTAAGTTCCTTGCATTAAACAAATAATTATATTGTTACTTTAAATGAACCCAGGCCCTTTGTATCATATATTTTACTTTAATTTATTTTCTTATTACTTTCAGACTGTTATGATTCATCCCAACAGTGCACTGTTTGAAGAGTTGCCCAGATGGGTTATTTATCATGAGCTTGTTTTCACCTCTAAAGAGTTTATGAGACAAGTCACCGAGATTGAAAGTAAATGGCTTTTAGAAGTTGCTCCACACTATTATAAGGCTAAAGAGTTAGAGGATTCCACAAATAAAAAGATGCCCAAAACCGTCGGAAAGTCTGCTAACAATACATAAGTTATATTAATAAAAACAACATCAATATATAATTTATTTTATTCTCTTCTCCACTTCTACATTTATTATTTGTAAAATGTCACTTGGGAACAAGCATAATGTGTAAGGATTCCTAACGAGAAATATCCTCACTCTGCTAATAAACTACAGATCACATTATCACATTTTTTTAAGCTTGATACTTGAACACAATTACTACTAACATAAATACTATCTAACCAGAGTTTACTTTAGAAGTCGGACACTCTGCCTTTACGTTCCCAATCGCCATATCTTGTTGGTTCAGGACCTCTAGGGCCACCAACTTCTCCAGTGTTAGGGTTTGTGTTATTGGGCCAAGCTGGTAATGGATCATCTTTAGGAGGCTGCAATTCTGCTTGTTCTCCTAAGTCCTTTATGGGTGTTGTTTCTCTCAATTTCTTTCTAAATTCAGCTAACCTTTTAGATTCATTTTTATTGATGTTCTCTGATTCTGCATTTGTGTGCGATTTTTCTGAATATTTGCATATTGATAAATAATTTGCGCAGGGCACTAAAATAAAATAAAATTAAGTACAGTCTTCTTCTTTAAAATTAAGTACAATCTTAAAATTAAACAAAAAACTTTAAGTAAATAAACATGAACCTTTTATATAGATTTCTTTTAAAATATTTAATCTTATATGAAACATGCTCGAATTTTAAACTTAATGTAAACAAGAAGTGATCAATGAAACAATATTTTGGTTTTTGACAGTTTCATATTGCAGGTAAATATAGTATAATGCATGCCAGTGTTGTTATTTCATGTAATTAGAATGCATAAACAATTACTTATAATTTTAAGAAATATAATTGTGATTTATATTTTTCTATGGCAAAATATTACTTACATTGCGTTTAATATTAAAACCACTGTATTTGTAGGCTTTATATTAAATATATTTTTATTCCATATTTAATAAATTTACATATGGATAAATAAAAATTTTCATTCTCAAGGCAACATTTGTCTGCGAATGACATTATTGTCTATGGAGTTATCATATGATCAATGATCTATTGAGTTTCATCTTCCTCTTCCAATTTTTGATTGTAGTGATACAACTTGATTTCGTCAAAAATACGGCGAGAGGACTGCAATAAAAATGAAAGGTTGCATTTTTAACATTGACGCTGGGTATTTGGAGGGATTATGCCGAGGTTTTAAGTGTGGGATACTCAAGCAAGCTGATTACTTGAACTTGGTCCAGTGCGAAACATTAGAAGGTAAGCAAGATAGTTTCGATAATTCTTTTATTTCTCTTCTGTCTAAATCGTTCCTTAATACAGATTTATCGTATTACATAATATACTAGTAATAATTAATTAAAAGATATATATACCACACCCCCTTTTTACATTACAGTTTCCTTAGTCATAATTTAATACTTACAGATTTGAAACTCCACTTGCAAGGAACTGATTATGGGACATTCCTTGCAAACGAGCCCAGCCCTCTTGCTGTATCAACCATTGATGATAAGCTACGTGAGAAGCTTGTCATTGAATTCCAACATATTAGAAACCACTCAGTGGAACCAATGTCAACCTTCCTTGACTTCATTACTTACAGTTACATGATTGATAACATCATTTTGCTAATTACTGGAACCCTGCACCAGAGACCTATTTCTGAACTGATTCCTAAATGTCATCCTCTTGGATCTTTTGAGCAAATGGAAGCTATTCATGTTGCTGCCACCCCTGCTGAACTTTACAATGCTGTGCTAGTGGACACTCCACTGGCGCCATTTTTCGTTGATTGCATCAGTGAACAAGATTTAGATGAGATGAACATTGAAATAATTCGTAACACTCTATACAAGGCTTACCTGGAAGCTTTCTATGAATTCTGTAAGCAGATTGGAGGAACAACAGCTGATGTAATGTGTGAAATTTTGGCTGTGAGTGTTTGCTATTTACTGATTTATAAACTAATAACATTCTCATTGTGAATTGGATTATTTTTAAATAACTTTAACAACTTTTAAATTTTTATCTGTCCATAAAAAAATACATAGAAACTATTACATCCATTTTTTTTTTAATTTGTGCTTTTAGAAGAGCAAAAACTTATAATTCCTTAACACCTGAATCTGTGAAAAGTACATATTATTAAAATTAATTTAAGTTCATATTTATTCAAGCCATCATAGAGCAGGATAACTTTAACATCTATAAATGTGATTGGTTGTCCTTACGGGGGGAATGTATTATGTCATCCCCCTATATGATAAAGCATGAAACTGAAAAACATCAGTCATTTGTTAGAACAAACTTCCGTTCTAAAATTTGGTTTCTTGTTATCTGTTACAGTTTGAAGCTGATCGTCGTGCAATAATTATTACAATTAACTCTTTTGGAACTGAACTCTCCAAGGATGATCGTGCTAAACTTTATCCGCGTTGTGGAAAGTTGAATCCTGACGGATTAGCAGCGTTGGCCCGTGCCGATGATTATGAACAAGTGAAGGCTGTAGCAGAGTATTATGCAGAATATTCAGCTCTCTTTGAAGGAGCTGGCAATAATGTAGGAGACAAAACTTTGGAAGATAAATTCTTTGAACATGAGGCAAGTTATTTCTCTAAAGTTGTGGTTGTTTATTTCATTAAATAATTATTCAATAATCAAAGTAGTATGATTATATTTAAAATTAGAATAATAATCAGAAGTATAATTCAAAATTTTTTTTTTTATCTTTGATGAGTGGAGACAAGGTGTTGCATTCTGTCAATCAATTTACAAAACAAACAAACCTCTAAAAAAGGATGTAGAAGCCTTAATAACAGATTTAGGCACTCCCTTATATAGTGTTAAGCAATTTTCTTAAAATATATATTTTTAAATTTCGACTTTTTCCTGCAATCTGCCCTATGTGGGCATTATGATAGTTATGAATTTTCATATTTCATTTATCATCAATATTATCACATCCAGTGGCATATGCATATAATGTAAAGAAGTATTACAAAAGATACAGTTTTTTGATAAGAGAAGTTCCTCAGGATTATCTTTACTTTATAGGTTTGAAGATTTGAGATGGCTTTATTTAGTTGCAAGCTGCAATCTGCTATTGCTGAATGTAAAAATGATTTTTTTTTTCTCTTTGCAGGTGTCCTTAAATGTTAATGCATTCTTGCAACAATTCCACTTTGGGGTATTCTACTCATACCTCAAACTTAAGGAACAAGAGTGCCGAAACATTGTATGGATTAGTGAATGTGTTGCGCAGAAACACCGAGCTAAAATTGATAACTACATTCCCATATTCTAAAAAGTTCAACTCCGAAACAGAGCTATATTATTCTTCTTGTGTAAATAATGTTATACAATGTAAATTACTGTTGTTACTACAATGTTCCATTTTATTGCTTACTTGCAAATATGTAGCCAAAATATATTTGGGTCTTGACTTTCAAATTTTATGAAATGTATTATTTATCAATAAACAAATGAATATCTATAAGAAATATAGTAGAAAATACAATATATGTAATTGTAAATGATAATATTTCAATTTATTTTAACTGTATTACAGATTAAGCTAAACATTCCGTTTTGATTTGATTATATACAGGCCATATCAGTATTGAATTGTTGCAAATAAATGTTATTAATCAAATATTAAAATCTTTCTAAGTATATGCTACATATTCTTATTTTAATTTTCCATATTGCACAAAGACATTAACTTGATTTATATGTTATAATGTTCATTTATTTAATTGTTTGGAAAAATTGCAATCAAGTATTTGCTTAATGGTTATTTATCTACTTTATTTGCCATAAACAATTTTAAAATATATGACAATTGTTATTCATTTGTGTAAATATTCCTTAAAACATGTTCTGGAATGCTGTATTTGAAGTGAAATTGTGATCAGTGTTATTTTATTTCCTGTAGACATGAAGAATTTGCAATTGGAACACAGTTAATTGTAAAATCTTAATTTATTATAGATTCTTGATTAAATAAAAAAATTAAATAGTAAACAATATTTTATTTACTTGATCCTAAAATTGGTAGTTATTGTCTACTTTGTTGTTCTTATGATTTATTTGCTCTGAAACAATGTGTGTTGTAGTACCTTCAAACATAATATTTGCTTTTGAACATAGTATTGCACTATTTTCTTTCCAATATGAATTTTTTAACATATCATCATGTACATCCGCTATAATTGACTTCTTTGAATTTTCAGTTGAAAACGTTTTTCTTAAGAGTAAAGTGCCTCTTTTAAATATATTAGGCTCATCATTATAATTCATATTAAACTCTTTAAATAAAATCTCATTTTTGTCTGCAGACACTGTCCCACATAATCTTTTTTCTGCCTAAAATAAAAACAAAATTAAAAAACAAAACAGGTCCACAAAGTAATATTAAGTTGTATACTTATATTCATATAACTATTGGTTTATTTACCTGAACTGGAGACAAACCACCCTGTAGTATCAGCGTCCAAAAAGTAGTGTTGTATAAATTGTTAATGTGGACATCAGCTTGTCTCCATTTTAAATAATCTATCAAATTTTCATCAGAAGGATACAAAACTATACGCCCATCAAAAGTTGGTGGATATTTTAAAACTTGTTGATCAAAAAATTTATTCCAATAAAAAACATAAGATGAAGAAAATTTGCTATTGATTGTAGTCAATAGTTTAGCTGCTCGTCTTTTATAAAGCGAAGAATTTTTCTTAAATATAAAAGAATACTCGTCGCTTTGACCGAAAGCCATCAATAAGTCATTAAACTCATGCAAAACTTTAAAAGCAGCGTAATTCATCAAGCTCAAAGCCCTTAAGTCATTAGGCTTTTGAAAGTTGTGTTCTTCTGAAAATTTATGGAAACATTTTCCATCCAATCTTACTACTATCCAAGTATTAGGCAAAAGAGTATCATCATGTTCAAACTTTTTTACGTATTCAAAAGAGCTTTTGGCCATTATTATGTTTTTAAAATAAATAAAATGTACTTTGTTGTGTGATAATATGTATGGGTAAATTCTCTTACATAGCATTGAAAAGTTAGTTATAAATTTACGTTTATATTTTTATTGCAATAATTTATAACTCGGTACTTGCCTAAATGCTTATTGTCAACTAAACAGGTAACTTCGAAATGTCATTGGTCAGATCTGTCATTTGTCAAAGGCTAGCCACACACACAATATTGGTCAATAATGACCATATACTACTCAATATTATTGACAATATATTTTTTTAAGTGTTATACCGCACTTACGAAAGAAAAACACTTATTTAGAAAATGTATAAAAAAATTGAACGTAGCGGGACTCGAATCCGCGCCTCCAGGAAACCGACCAGGCGCTCTGACCACTCAAGCCATACGTTCTCATCAAGTAAGTTGTAACAAGCGTATAAAAATTTCGATGTGGCTTTTATAATTCATTTAATTAGTTCAAATTAAAAATACTTATTTTATTGTAAACTAGCGACCCGCTCGCGGCTTCGCCCGCTTAAACCACAAAATTATTTACTTAACACACTGAATTATGTTCATGATTTGA
>DWAP01002355.1:0-13661 GCA_018230625.1 Heliconius eleuchia | reverse complement strand
AGATTCAAAACTTAACTAATATTCTTACTTACTGTATTCATGTTGCCGAAATAGTAGTTGACTGTGATCGTTATTGCCGTAAGTCTGCTGTTGATTTGCATGATACGGTACAATTTATATGGTAAACTATTTCGTAATTAAATTATAACTATTATTTTACAATAATAAATCCTAATGATAATAGTCCCTTATCGGTAATTAGTATTTCAAGAAAAATATTGCACAAAATTGCAACCATAAGACAAAATGTTTAATCTAAGGACAGGTTTTAAATTTAGTATTTACCAAATGACGATTACTATAAATCACCGAATCAAATAATTTTTACGATCAATTTGTTTAAACCTATCGAAAAAGGAAGATGGTAAGACTTTTATTTTGAATATAATATTATATAAATAATTGAGAATTATATTGTTGTCAATAATTTATAATAGTTATTTTGTAATATTATCATTAATATTAATCTTTTTTTTCAGTTGCTACTACGGATATTTTTACTTTTGGTAGCAACTATAATATTACCATGCAATTCGATACCAGATGACTTAGACGACTTTAATCAAATATCATCAAGCTTCTCCTTACAAAATGCCGATTCAAAAATTAAAAGCGAAAAATACAATCGAGACTTAGAAGTAAAAACATCGCCGGCTACATTGCCTCCATATTTGGCACAATTTTTGCAACAGGGAAATAATCTATTTTTCAAGCCACAGATTTTATTAGGTTCGACTCTTAACAACAGTCCTTACATTTCACATGAGTCAGATATCAAGGAAGAAAAAGAAAAACAAGAAAAAGGAATCACTGCATCAGTGAATTCTGCTCCAATAGAAAATGACAAAATTGTCAAAGATAACGATAAAATCACTAAGGACGATGATAAAATTACGAAGAATAATGATAAAATCACAAAGGATGACGATAAAACTACCAAGGAAACTGATAGTGTAACACAAGGGATAGAAGAAAAACCTATTGAAAAATTCTCAGAGATACCAGAAGCACCCATATTAGCACCGCTGAATATGCCTGCTCTCCCACAAATAATAGTTGAGAAACCCGAAGAAATCATAGTTGAAGTACCAGAAAGTGTAATAATTGAAAAACCAGGGAATATTATAGTCGATGAACCTGAGAATGTAATAATCGACGAAACTCCAGAGCCAGAAGTTGATATTGAAAAAGAACATAATATTGTAATTCCCGAAGCACCACCACTGATGCCTCTAAACCCTCCCAAAGTTCCTTTCCAAATTTTAATACCAAAGCCAGTATCTCCCGTACCAACCTGTACTGGCTATCCAGTAGCTATTCCATGTTTCGCAAATTATGTTCAACCGCAATATTCTGGCATTGTTGGTTTCGAAGACGTTTCGAAAAACAAAGATCTTATATGGCCGTCAGTCCGTCCGTTTCCAAGAATACCTCTTGGTGTGGCTTTTAAGAGACCTGTCAAAACTGTGATGCCATTTCGGGAAGATTTAATAAGTGCAACTAGGTATTTACCTTCCGTAACAGTGTCAAAATTTCCATTGCGCAGGAGGAATAACAAATTATTAAAAAACCGCCGTCATCTATCTCAAATGTTTCTTGAAAAAGTTCCCTTAAAACAACAAAAAGCTGAGGTGTACGAAGAACCGATGTCATCGTTTTCCGCGTATTGTGCCCACATCATTGCGTTGCAACGGGTTTTACCAAATATCGTAGAAAATGGAGACACTGTTAACGCTGTACCTTTGCTGGAACTTCCAGAAAGACCAGTTTATCAATTTTAGTTTAATATGTATATTAAAATAAGAAATAAACATGATAAATAGAGTTATTTATTGTTTGCTTTTTATATAATCTATAAACATTCACGTAAGTACAAAATATAAACTAGAACAGCTTTTGCTTAATTGTTAGTTTCTCTATTTGTAAAACTAAACGCCAGTGGTTGATCAGGAACGTTTATCAAAAAGGTTTTTATCCCAAGTTCGCCTCCAATCCATTGAACCTTAAAATCTCTAATAAGCTGAAAAAAAATGTATATTTTATTAAAATAAGACATTAAATAATCATTATAAGAATTTACTACGTTCCTATAACATTGTCGTTTCCTAAGTTTATTTTGTACATTCTATACAAATGTAAAATCATTCAACAATTTCAGGATGATCGAACAGCAAAAATTAAAACTTTAATTCGTTATTTTTTTTTATTCTTTTTAGTATATACTTATAGTAACTTAATTTTAAAGAATGACGCACATAGCACATGACAATATCGCACACGCCTCATTCACAAAATCGAGTGGCGGTGAAGTAGAATTGCGTAAAATAGGACAAGAGATATTCCTTTCTTGTTCTGGTATATTTTATGAGAATGAAAAGTAGCAGATCGGCAACGTTTAGTAGTATTTATGTAGTAGTAGGTGTTTACGTTATTCGTAACTGCATCACACGTAATACAATAGGGATAGAAATCGTGAAATGAAAAAAAAATCTTTCATCGTTACGTTGTTGAGTAACCTTGATGATTTTTTTTAGATATGGGTTTGAAATATTTTACCCTATATGCCGCTCCCGTAAAAGGAACGCAGACGCTTCCACTCTGAATAAATAAATAAAAGTATTTAGGCTTAATATAACTTTTATTATTCTTTACATAATATTAGTTGAGATAAAGAAGTTTCAAGCGGTTGAGGTTCAATATTCTCGTGTGATTCTTCATCAGTTGCTATGAACTCATAGTCAGCGAATATGTATTTGTGTAACATGTAGATACTAGTTTTTACTAGATTTGCTAGATTTATTTGATTTAGTTTTTGAAAGGCCATCTGTGGCAGTACCCACAGTTACAGGTCGTGAATAGCCTTTTCCAAACAGCTTGGCCAGTTTTCTGGCGCAGCCATTTTTCAGTTTCATCTATACATAATATAATATTAAAAATTAAATTAAATCAGCATCACGCTGTATCCCGCACACAGCAGGGTAGGCAGAGGGTCCTAGTGTTAAGACACTCTGTTCCTCTCTTTCCGCCGTATTCTGGAGATATCGTGTGTTGAGTGGCAGAACTCAACGCCGCGCTTTGCCTCGACACCAGAGCGGAGAAATTAAAATAGTCGTCTAATAATATAATATTATAGAGATATAAAGGCTACCTTCCATTCATAATAAGATTTTTTTTCTACTTTCTGACGACATTTTGGAAAGAATTAGAAGAAAACTGTTACTAAGTCAGTATATTAAAAGTTTCTTTCATGGAACCAGTCAATTTATAAAGCCATTATGGCCATATAGACCGATGATAACAACTAGATAATCAATTAAAAGTATTTTTTATTAAAAAAAATGTATTATTACTAAAATTACTGAAATGCACAAAAAAATACATAAATATCTTAATAATATAAAATATGAACACTGAGTTATCATAAATATTACAACACTTACAAAGTTATATATATATATATATATATATATATATATATACTTGTTTATATTGTCCATTTTTATATCACCGTACTCAAAATCACATCCGTGCACAAAGATACCCGATGCGTGGCTCTATAATTTTGATGTTTGAGAATCACTCGCGGGGCTCAGAATCGAAGCCTACGAATCTACTCGACCTATTCTAACACGCCTAATTTTTGAAATACTTAGTTGAACCAAAGAAGACGTCGGTCCATTGATCGCAACCTTCCGCTATATTAAATTTATAGTGATTTGATGCCGTAGTGGCGCAGCGGTAACGTGCCTAACTGTGAACGCGACGGCTGTGGGTGCGTCCCATTCGAGCGTCTTCCCGCACTTGCGGGATACAGCTTAAACAAAAATTATAAAACTTTTGAAAACAATACAACAAACATACCCGCATAATAGTAATGCACATGTTTTGTTCAGCAAGTCTTCTCGCTATACACGAGCGCGGGCCAAAACCAAATGGAAGACTCAAAAAGGGATGAATATTTTCATAATGCTCAGAGCCTCGAATCCACCGCTCTGGCTTAAAATGTAAAGGATCTTTGACATATTGCGGCAAACGGCAAGCCACCATGTTCTGTGTTACTATAGTCGTCTGTAAAAAATTATATTATTTTTAGCATTTTAAAAGTGTTATATGTATTAAGGACAGAAAAATATTAAGAATAACTTTTAGCACCATAAGTAAGTTCTAATAAACAAGCATAAAAATAGCGATGTAGCTTGATAAGAACGTTCAGCTTAGTAGTCAGGGGGCTTGGACGGTTCCTAATAGGCGAAAGTTCTTTGTTGTTTTTTAATTTTTCTAAAATATTTTTAAACATTTTTAAAGTGTTATTCCACACTTAGGAAAGAAAAATACTTATTTAGAAAGCGGGACTCGAACCCACGCCTCCTGGAAACCGACCTGGTCAGTTTCGCGGGTTCAGGCGCAGGTTGGAGTCCCGTTACGTTCAAATTTTTATACGTTTTCTAAATAAGTATTTTTCTAAAATATGTTTAGATTAATTAGCCTGAATATCAGAAAAATAATTAAATTTAATAGTAATGCCAAATCATGGCCTACTTAAGGATATATCTGAACAAACGAAAGTTATATAATCTTGACCCTAGACCGATTTAGTTGGAAATGAAAAATAGAGTGCTCTATTAATAATAAAATTAAAAATATTACTTACGTCTTTTGGTACCAAATATCCTTTCAATATGACGTCGTTTTGTAAAACCCGACCTACTCCTATGGAGACAGGATTTAAGCGTAGGCTTTCCTTCACACAGCTTCTCAAATACACAGCCTTTGCTAATATTTCAGCAGTAATTTCGGAATCTTTAGTAGGTAAAAGTGATGACACTTCTTCGTACACTTTCATCTGACAACTTGGATTTCGAGCTAAATAGTATAATGCGAAACTAGTCGTGTTTGTAGTCTGAAATATACGGGCTATATAAATAAATATACATGATTGTATTTGTAGCCTATAAATACAATTAAAAAAGTTAACATCCTTAATTTTACGGACGAAGGTCATTTTATTTTTTAAGAGAGGAACAAATATAAGTTAGTTTTTTTTCTTTCAGTGTTATTTATTTACATTATTTTAATAATTATATATAATTTATCCACAAATTAGTTCTACAAGGAGAGTTACTGTGGTTTTGATTACGTGACGAATATCGTACATTATTTTATTTATTTACTAGCGTTTTTATTACGTTGACATAGAAATCTATATTTTTCTTTAAATATCCAGGTTTACGTTAGCTTAGTACTGTAGACATGGATTTATGATATTAATTTAATTGCCTGCTATCTCTACTATACATCTATTGAGAAAAATTATGTCTAGAGACAGGAGAATCCGAAGACAACAAAATGATCCTATAAGCATTCTGTTTTTTTCCTTCGGGGCTCTTAAAATAAAAACGAAAAAGTATTTGAATCATACTTAAGGTGCCATACCAACCGTATCTACGGAAGCCATTAAGATATCCACCATCATTCCAATTATGTCTTTCATATCAATCTCAGGCAACTTTACAAAAGAATCTAACAAGCACTTGTCTATCTCATTTTCTTCTTTGTCATAAAAGTTTAACTTTTCCAGAAGTATATCCATTGATATTCTGTAAATTTTTATAGGTTTAATTAACCAATAAAATATTGACATACAACATGTAGGTACATATTTAAGAAAAGTAATACAAACATGTTAATTTTACTGATAAAATATCAATGGGGCCGTCGTGGTGCGTAAACGTGACGATTGTGGATTCGATTCTCACTCACGGGAATTAATTATTTAATAGTTTCATTTTCTCAGTCTCTTGAGTTCAGCAATCCGGATTGTCTCGAAAATTCAGCGAAAAGTGGAGAGCGAAGTGTCTTAATATTAGGTTCCTAAAACTCTCTGCATACCCTGCTAAAAAAAATATATTTTATTTACTTACTTTTCTAAATATTCTTGGGACTGAGCAAGCCGTCTGTAAAAAGGTGTTTCGAAATATCTCCATAAAATGTCTTTATCTAAGTTAAAAATCCCACTGTTGGACTCAAAAGCTGCTTTAATCACTTTGCTGCTGCGAGATTCTGAGCTTTGTTCTTGGAAAGAAAAACTGTCAAAGCTCATACCAAAAGCCACAACTCCGATTACTGAAAATTTCAATAGAAGTTTCATTTTAGTTTTTTTATTCTCAAAACTTGATTAAATTTTTGCGGCCGTCGTGGCGCAGGTGCACAAGCATGTAACTGTGACGCGAAAATTGTGGGCTCGATTCCCAATATTTAATTTTTTTCTCACTGATACCAAGGCCGCCACTCATCATGCATTGATTGGAAAATTCGGCGGAAAGTGAGAAACAGAGTGGCTTACAAAATGCAAGCATTAAATACACACAAAAAACATATTTAGATACCTTCTAAATATAAACGGTTTAAATAATTTAAAAAATCGTCATTGTGAGTTACTTTGCTTTCGCTAACCCATTTTACAAATCTTCTTGCAACATTATCTGCTTCTCCTACATATTGTTTTGCATTTGATGGATTTGATATCTTTTTTTGGAAAGCACTTCTTATACGCCACCAGTCTGGGCCATTTCTAAGAAAAATTTTGTTAGTGAAATTAAAATTAAGTAGGTAATAGTAAAAAAAACAAAGATCATTAAAAAAAACAGGATCAGGTGGTACAATTAAAAATTAACTCTTCTTGCATTTAGGTTGTACGGCTACTAAATGTAAGCTTGAGCATAGTATATAAATATAGGAATAAATATTATTTTCAATCATTAACCTACATATACCTACTATTAATGATTGTATTTATATATTAATAGAATACTATTAATAGTGTACTATTAACAATTACAATAAAAAAATAAAAAAAAAATCTTACGTAGAAAGAAGTCCACCGCCATTATAAACATCTTTTTTGCTGAGTCTATAATGTAACATAGCTAAATGACTCCTCCTTGCTGGATATCGTTCTTTTTGTCGTAACACAATTTCTATTAAGTCGGGATCATACACATGTAGTACATTAACGATGGGTACTTCCTTGACCAACTCTCCATACTTACGCCAATTTTGCCACGCGACTTTGTCTAATGATTCGGAGTTATAGTCACCTAATAAAAGATTTTAATATAGACGCCATCATTGTATTATGATACCTTCACGCAATTTTAAGAAGGAATGCTTAATATCAGCTTCACGCTGTATTCCGCATACATCAGGGTAGACAAAGGAAACCCAGTGCTAAGTAAGTCACTTAGCTTTCCACTTTTCGCCGAATTTTCGAAGCATTGCGTGTGCAGTGGTGGAACTCAACGCCGCGCTTTTTTGCCAGAGCTTTTGGTACCAGAGCGAAGAAATTAAAATATTAATAAATTATAATTCAACCCCCCGAGTGGGGATCGATCCCACAACTGTCGCGTTACCGTCAAACGCTTGTGGTTGTGCTCTGCGCCACGACAGCCTCAAGCTTAATTTCAGAGATTATTAAAATAATATTATTAGATTATTAAAATAATAGTAAGTATGTAGTATGTACAATAAAGAGCATATCACATTACGTTACGGATATCAGCGTTACGTACTAAGTGTAACGTAACGTCTCTAGCTCTAGCTAAGTGTGGCCAGTTGGCACACAACAACTAAGTACTTATAAGGATTAAGGGCTAATTGAATAAATACTACATGATATTATTATAGAAACGATGATATCAAAGATTTCATAATTAGTATATTGGTAAAAATTTATATAAAACTTACTAAAATTATATCTTTAAAAATATGCATAGGTAGGCACCTACTACAAAAATAAAAAAAAATTGCGTAGATCGTAATTAGATTTTAGAGTACCTAGATATAGGTACCTACTACAAAAGAACTACAGAAATTGAACATATTATATGAAGCTTACCCACTAAAGGCCAGTACTTATATAGTGTTCCAATCCCAGGATAGCATTTTGGTCCAGGTATACTATCAAAGGTCATAACATCTACAGTATTATTATCCTGAGAATGAGTAGAGTTTCTTGCTTGTACTCCTTTATTACATTTTAAAATACCACTTAGGAAGTGTTTCGAATCAAAAGCTCTCAACATCTCTTTATTACAAAAAAAAACACAATAAGTACACGTAGCCTGCGACTTATTTCTCCTAACTGAGCTTCAAGTTACAAAATATCGCCGTATAAAAATGAGATGCACATAGCAAAAAGTCAACTAACGTGAGACGGACTCGCCAGGTATAAATTACTTACACATTTATGTGAATATTTTTTGAGGCTATTGTATATTTATTAAGTCGTAGGTCTTTCTATTCAAACTATGTGTATCAGTGTATGAAAAGATTTGCCATTCAGCCTAAAATCTTACTGAAAATTTTAATAGGTATGTAATTTACTGAATTTGTTACCGACTCCACCTTGCACAGTTCAGTATTAATAATTAATTGACATACTACTCTGCCTGCATCTTCACCATTATCTTATCTCGGCAAAGTTGACGTTGATGTTTAATTTTCTATGTTTAAATACAACTGTTTAAATTCAAATCAGCCTTACACAAGACTCGCTTGGTTTATATAGATTTGAGGCTAAAGAATTATAAATACTAAAACAACATTTACAACATGATAATTATAAAAGGGATCAATAACAAGGCATTTTGGCTAAATTGTCGTTTCAATATAATTCATTGGCTTTAAAGTGCCCTAAGACACCATGGCACTAAATTGTGCCACTTAGGAAGGAAAAAATATATTTAATTGTTGGTTTGGATTATGGACTGTTTAAGGTAGAGTACAAACAATATGCCGCAACTGAACATAATAGTTGCACACTACTCTGTTCGTGTTTTACGCTTATTTTGCCATACTCTTACCTAAATTATGTTAATGATAAAACAAATAAAATAACATAAATAGCATCAATACACATTTATAGCATCTACAATAGATATTTGATTATATTAAATCTATACTAATATTATAAAACTAGTTTATTTTCGTTACAAGTGCTAATCTCAGTAATTACTCTGGTTGAAAATTAAAAAAACTTTTTGTGTGGGATAGTCTATTTATAGGCTATTTTCATTAATGTTAACTTATTTGATATAACCTACTGCACCTGCAGTCAGAGTAACATAGAATGTGTTGTGTCATACAAAATTCTAGACCACAACAATAAAGCTACAGGTAAAATGTAAAATAAAAACAAGTAAATATTATAATTTTAATTTTACTATTTTTATTGGTATTCTTGACTCAATAACTTTATCAACAAGACTTTCACCTATAGGACTAATTGATTTTAAATCTAAACTACCTAAGTCTGTAACTATATCTAATTTCCTTTGCCATTTTTCATAGCCATTCCAAGCAATCATTATTCCATTGTCTGTACACAGCTTTGCTGTGGGTCTAAATATTTTGTAATCAAATTCATCACATAATATAGTTAAAGCATTGAAAATATAATTATTACATGCGACACCTCCAGATACTACTAATTGTTTCATGTTATCTGGAATAATTTGATGCCTTTCACAAAACTCCATGGCCCTCTGAGTTCTATGAACCAAATGTCTAGTCACCGACATTAGTGAAGCTGCACATAAGTCATTAAATTCTGGTATTAATTCGTCAGCCTCAATATTATGTTCTTTTTCTTTCTTATAAATATGATAAAAAGCAGAAGTCTTAATGCCATTAAAACTAAAATTACAATCTTTATATTCTGCTAAGGGAAGTGGTAATTTAAACATATGTGGATTTGTTGCTTTTGCTGCCGCTCTCTCAACAGCCTGTCCACCACACAATTGTGAGTATTCAGATAAATTACGTAATTTCATCCTCCTGGCTATTTTGTCAAAAACTTCTCCTGGAGCACAATCAATGCTTTCCCCTAACAACTGAAACTTATCAACATCTTGCACAGCTACTAATAAGCAATGCCCACCTGATATTAGCAATGATAAGAATGGAAAAGTAATATTATGATTCATTCTTGCTACTAAAGCATGTGCTTGCATATGATGTATAGGTATAATTGGCTTGCCATGGGTTCTAGCCAAGTGTTTAGCATATTTCATACCTATTGCAAGGCTTAGAGGAAGCCCAGGTTCTAATGTAACTGCTAT
This sequence comes from Heliconius eleuchia, assembly GCA_018230625.1. NCBI lineage: Eukaryota > Metazoa > Arthropoda > Insecta > Lepidoptera > Nymphalidae > Heliconius > Heliconius eleuchia. The sequence goes on along the minus strand of DWAP01002355.1, from coordinate 3,543 downwards.
AGCATCTATGTCAGACATAGTCAATTGAGCCGTCTGTAATGTTTGATGTAATGTAGGTTCAATATATTTTCTATGAAGATCTTGTGCTACGTCCGGTATAATTCCGCCATTACGTAAATGTACCAGATTTTGAGATTGCAATGTTTCTGCCAACAATTGTCCTCTATCATTAATAATAGCACATCCAGTGTCGTCACAGGAAGTTTCTATTCCAAGAATACATGAAAATTTTCTTCTAGTAATTAGCAATTTATTGTAATTAAAATATTTTGAATGTTGCCTAAGAGAAGCATTGATTGCCTTTATTTTTAATTTTATCATATTTATTTCTTCTCAATTAAAAATATAAAATTATTTTAGATAAAGAGGGTAATAAAGTATGTATAAAGAGATACATAAATATAAGAAGTTCATCAAGCTATTAAATTGAATTTAAAATAACATAAATTACTAACATTTTAAAATAACCTCACAGTTGTGATCATAAGCATAAAATTGTTACGACATTGACACTGACATACCAATTTATAGCAAAGGAAAGGATTTCAAGTTATGACATTAGCGAAGTGATATGTGCTCTACTGGCATGCTCGGAACGCCATAATCAAAGAACCATACCAGGATTTCAAAATTCTATGGAAAATAAAGATAAGGAGCATGCAGTTCAGCTAAAATTGTTATTTTTAACCAAAAATTATGTCTATGTGCGTGTGTGTGTGTTGAAGTGGCATCTATGAACTACCCCTATTTATTTAAAAAAATGGAATTCGAAAAAAATCTGTTAATACAATAAAAAAACATTGTATAATAATGATAAGCAGCTGATGGAAAAGTCAGAGTGAACGGAGCGTATACTGTCTCTACATACCTCTTTCGCCTCGTCCACTGTCATCAACTTTTCATACAAGCTCTCTGAGGCCTCAAACTTTTTACGTGACCTTCCTCTCGTATCTTTGATACTTTGCTTTCGAAGGTCAACCGAGGTCTCACCCTACCTTTGTTCCCACTCACATTTCCTTCATAAATTTTATTAGCTATTCCTTCATCACCGATCCATTCACACGTTCTTCTTCATTCTCACCGTGAAAAGTATGATTGTCTTATTCCTAGTGGATTAGTATATTTTAGTCCTGGGAACCGAATAATATGTAGTCGTTGCTAGAATAAGGTCTGTTTTCATTTTGGAGCAGCCGCACGAGACGTCCAAACTTGGAATCGAATTATCGCATTGTAAGTAGAATAAATTGTAAGTATTATAAGATCCATCGATCAAAGAGAAATAAGTGCTTCCAAAATATAAGATACCTTTGAAACTGGAAATAGAAATGTTGAAGTATGCTCTGCCAATATATTTAAGAAATATATGACGGAAGCAGCAACAGAAATATGTGTTAAATGAAAACGAGGTTTTAGTAAAAAATACCGTTATCGTAACCCACAGCTATATCCAATTTTAATTTCTGTTTATCTCTTTTGTTTTTTGTATAGACGCGCTAGTTGTTATCAATGTTACGAAGAATGAAAAGTTAAATTTTTCTTTAATCTGTATAACAATTAACATATAGAACCCATAGAGTAAAGAATTGATTTAAATAATTTTAGGGTTGACACTTGACAGACCATTGATCTGTGATCATTGCACTTGGAAATTTTAGTCTTCATTCTTTAGTGATATATATAGTATGAAAGAATTATTGTGAAATTATAATTGAAATAACGTCATATACTTTATACTACTTGCCAAATTATGCATAGCTACGTAACATTTTTAAACTGCCTCTAACTTCAGCTGATGTTGAATACATTAAAACTACAAGAAGATGGATATTTTGCATAAATTGTATATTAATTTGAAGCAACAAGTTACTTTTTTACCGGCGACAGTTTCGAAAACAGTAGAAACAGTCAACAAATCTTTAAATCAAGTGCGAGTCCCACCTGTTACCAAAGAAAATGTATTGTTCTATTATTTACCTATGCAAGGTTTGGTTAGTTACACAACGCTATCGGTTGGTGTGATGAACCCTCAGTTAATGATGAGGTATGTTACTCTAAAAGTGTTTAGTCTATATGTAAGATCTTAGACTTTTAAGATTAAATTTATAAGTACAATTATTATTAAGAACTGGCTTACCAAAAGTATATATATATATATATATATTAATCAGCATTACCAGAATTCAACTCCGTGAAAGAAAACGGGGTTATTTTGCCAAAATAGGGACAAAAACAAATAATCAGGATAATTTTTTTAAAATAAAACTTTCAATGACGACAAAAAAAAAAGTTTAGTAATTTAAAAAGATTTCTCAGCTTCATATTAGTACATAAAAATAATCCATGAAAAGTGGGATATGCTTGTTCCATTCAGGACCTTTAATTTTTGGGCTAAAAATCAGTTTTTTTAGCAACACTTGATATTAATTCTTTTTTGATATAAAAATATTGGAAACATTGTGGCACAGTGAAAGTTAGGAAGCATCTGACTTTTAACCTACTGTTCTTTATGTGGGATATAGTATGAATATTTAAATTTTTTTAGGTGGTAGAACTTAAAGCACAGCATTAAGTTCTATGAAATCATAGCAATAAAAAAATTTAAATAATCATTCCCACAGATAGGGATCCCCACATCACCATTCTGTTTACAGTCATATGCTGTCCCACTAAGTGCGTTCAGATGGCTTCATGTTTTACCAGAATTTATGGTTTTTAGGTTATTTCCACGAAGAGATATAACTGATGTGTTATTCCTCTCTGCTGGTGGAGGGGCTGGACTTTGGCTTTGGGCTCGTCCTCATATTGCAGCTGCAGCACCGGCAAGGCGATTTTCTTGGGCATTTCTGGGTGGTTGCTTATGGCCCCTTGGATCTATTTTTCTATGGGCAATATTGAGAAGTTCTATTGGACAAAAACCTGTTTTAGGAACGTTGCTTGGTGTAACAACAGGAGCAATGCTCACTAATATTGCAATAGATTATTTTAATTATGTAGAACTCATGTTTTGTGGAGAAGTTAGATTGCCAGATGACACATACAGCCCCAACAGTGATGATGAAAATATGCACTTTTAAAACAAAATTTATATTTTCTCAATTATTTGTTTGGTTCATGTTTAAGGTGAAGTTTAAAATTTTCTGCTTAATATTTATGTGTATATAGAATGGCAGAATTAGCTTAAAGGAACCAAAATATTTTCCTTATATTAACTTGAATGTGTGATGTAATTGAAAATTGTGATTTTGTGGTATCTATTTGCCTTATTAAATTATTACCCTAAAATGATTTTTATTATTCAATCAAGTTGAAAACAAACTTATTATTTCTTTTCTAGCTGTAGTGATTATGATAGCTCTCAATTTTATATTAAGAGAGTCCAGTGTTACTTGAAGTTTTATTTATATATAGATATAGAAAGGCTTTACTTTATATGATATTTTAGATTACTAATACATATCTTGTAGAAAAATTATTGTTACCAAATAATACTTCACTCATATGCATAATAAAGCATGAAGTAAAATCAGTTATTCTAGAGAAATA
>DWAP01002354.1:0-13667 GCA_018230625.1 Heliconius eleuchia | reverse complement strand
AAGAATGATATAAAAGTGGTCCTTGATCAAGAAAAGGTTGGGAACCCCTGGTATACAGTGAGATCTAAATAGACACTTAAATGTACGTATATTTACTTTCGAATCCATATAGTAAGTCCTTTAGAACAAAGAAAAGCAATATTATTTGACTAAATGTACCTAAGTATAAAATTGCACTATGAAGAATCGTCGAATGGATTCGTGTTTACCTGGTCGTCATCTGGATACGTGTACGCGGTGTGCGTGGACATCCCGGACACTATGGGCACAGTGGGCAGTCCCACGGTGTTCATGTACTTGATGGGGTCTCTGTTGACGGAGTTGTGCCTGGTGATGGTGGTGTACGTGGGGGTGCACTTCTGGGGCACGTCGCGTATGCGCGCGGCGGCGCGGTAGGTGCCGAACTCGTCGGGCGGCGGCGGCAACGAGAACCCGTCCGAGTTCTGCGTTATTTCTGACGTTTCGTCGCTTATCTCCCTGGCTGCTTTGGGGCGTACCTTGCGCGGCATCGTGTAGAATGTGTTCATCTAGAATAATGTTAAACTTGTTTATAGCAAGTAAATTGTCTCTTAATTATAATTTTGTAAATTCGTGAACGAAATATATTTACTTTAATAAAGATTTTTTTTTATTTATATAGAAATAAAAATCTAAATAATCAATTTTCAATTTGAAAATGTTTTGATTTCATATTGAAGTTGAAAGGCTAACTTTTTTTTATATTAAAAAAATATTGGTCGAGGCCAGTAGTGGTGAAGGCGCACAAAGTGTGACTGTAAAATCGACTATTTGTGGGTTCGATCCCCACTCGAGGAACTAAAATATTTATTTTCATTTCTTTGCTCTGGTGTCGAGACAAAGCGCGGCGTTGAGTTCCCAGAATCAACACGCAATATCTCCAGAACTCGGAGTAGAGAACGGAGTGTTTTATCACATCAGCCTACCCTGTTGTGTGTGGGATACAGCGTGAAACTGATAAAAAAAAATATTTTAAATTTTTTTGGTAAAGTAGTATTACATATTTATATTTTAAAGTGATACGGAGTTATTTTATTTGAATGTTCTTATTCTGAATCTTTATAGTCTAGTAGCGCATGTCTTATTTGTCGTCAGTGCTTTTGCACATTTTATTTGTTTTTAAATTATGAATATTTAATAGTTTAATGTAAAGTATTTAGTTAGAAGTCTGTTGTAGCTCCGATTTGAAGGGCCAACAAGAGTCACACCGGCTTAGGCACATTGTAGTCGGCGTCGGTGGGCAGGTGCACCACGAGGTGGTCGCACAGCAGCTCGGCGTCGCGCCTGCGGTTGATGTTCTGCAGCGAGTGGCGGCAGGCGGCGAGGCGCGGCGCGTGCGGCGAGTGGAACGAGCTGGTGCGCGTCACGTCGTACCGGGGCGGGCCCCTGCCCACCGCGCGCCGGAACGACCCCGTGCGCCGCACGTTGCACTCGCTGCCCTCGTCGCTGTCGTGGTACGTCTCGCAGTTTGATTCTAACAACAGGCTTTGAGAAATCAATCGTGTTCTGTCTGTTTGTTTTCTTTTTATACTTTAAGCGTTTAGATTTGGGATAGCTTTAGACAGTTACCACAAATCAGATATGAAATAAGGATCCTATTTTTTGAATAGTCTGCAATTTTTGTTGGTATTAATGTAATTAAAACAAAAAAATAGCAGCGTCATATACTCGCTCTGGTAATATGACAAAACGCAGTGTGCAGTGAGTTTCGCCATTCAACACCCAATGTCTCGAAAATGATGAACAGAGTGACTTAACACTAGGTTTCCTTTGCCAAACCCTATTATACACGGGTCACGGCGTGAAGCTATGAAATGTTAAAAATGTGATGTCATTAAACAAGGTAACAGGTCTGTTCGTGGAGATTACCGTCAGTGTTGTAGGCGCAGAGGGGCGGGTCGGGCGCGCGCGGCGCGTCGCGGGCGGCGCGCTCGTGCGCGCACAGCACGAGGCCGCACGCCGTCAGCGCCAGCAGCGCCACGCCGCCGCACAGCGCCAGCGCCAGCGTCGTTATGTTCGTCACCGCGCTGATCGTCTCCCGCGTTGCTAATTGTATTGCAGTCAGTATGTAACGTGGCATGGATTTTTTAAATATTCATTTAATGTGAAAAAGTAAACTAAAATTTTTGAGGCCGTCGTGATGCAACGGCACAAGGTCTGTCTGAGTGTAAATGCAACGATACTGGGTTCGATTGTCCCTCATAACTGGGGCTATTTTTCAAGTTAAATGGTATACATTATAAAGGGATTTCAACTTTCAAATGCTACGTTAATTAAGAATATAATCATAATCATATAAATACATATATCTGTTAAAATGACAAATAAAATACCTTCACTTTCATCAACGATATTGTCCTTTTCAATCTCAACGCTTGCACTCTCCCCTTTATCATTAAACGCGAGAATCACAAATTTATAATTTTCTTGCTTTGGTTCTTCAATCATAAATTTGGGTTCCATATTGATAATTGACACGATTTGATCTTCGGTATCCAAAGACATAACCATAAATTTAAACTTCTAAAACAATAGAATTGTTAAAAGTAAATGAAATTAATTACCTACCACTTATATACTATTTTTTTTTAAATTGTACAAAACCATTATATTTTTAAAGTAGGTAGGTACCTACATATTTGTATATTTATTATAAACAAAAGATTTTAAATATTATTTTAATCTTATTTTACACCTACAATATAAAATAATTTAAAAAATTGACTCATTTAGATTTCAGTATTATAAAATTAAAATAATTGTTTTTTTTCAAATATTATTTTTTTTTAAAACCTTTAAATATTTTTAAGTCACCTGTTCCAAACCGCCGCTGTAACTTTTATCGCAGGTGACCGTAATCTCTTTGGCGGCGGTCTTGACGGCGAGGCAGTCGGTAGGCGCGAACGGCACCGTCTGATCCGTAACCATGAACCTACACTTACTGGTTTGCAGGTCATTACTAACCACTCCGTTGACTCCCCAACAAGAAATTTTAGCTGTAACCGCAAAATACAATATATCAATGTAGAAAATCATATTTACTTATGCCAATTAAAACTTATATCAAACAAATCAAAGTTTCAAGTTTTTGTTACGAAATATATTTATTTTATCAGCTTCACTGCGTACCCCGCACACAGCAGGACTGGCAGAGGGCATAGTGCTAAGACACTAAGTGCCTTTTTTTCCGCCAAATTTTGGAGAAATTGCGTGTTGAGCGGCAGAACTCAACGCCGTGCTTTGCCTCGATACTAAAGGGAGGAAATGAAAATATACATTTATAAATAAATATTTCATTTCTCGAGTGGGAATCGAACCTACAACCAGCCGCCTTTACAGTCACAGTCAGACTGGCCTCTCACTTAGCTTCTAGCTGTATACCTAATAGCGTAGTCAGAGAGAAAAGAGCGCCAAACGCTACAGTCTCTACATACCTCTTTTACCTCGTCTCTTTATATATACCCTCCGAGGGAGTTCTCATGTCTTGACGTGACTTTCCTCCAGTATATTTAATACTATATTTTCAAAGGTCATCTGAAGTCTCTCCCTACCTCTCTTACCTTCTATTCTATTCTTTCATCACTCATCTGTTCGACGTGCCCAAACCAGCTAAGCATGTTATTCTTCATTTTCACGACGGACAGAGCTAAATATTCTAAATACTACTCACATGTGGTACCATTAGGTCGTTTATACATTAATAAAGGCTCCGTTGTCTCTAAAGTGACAGGTTGGCTTTCCCGTGGCTTTGCGTCCACGTTCTCTAACAGCCAGTAGTACGTAGTCGGTTCCGGGTTGCCTTTTATTTTACAAGTCAGATTGACGCACTCGTCGTCCCCTACACCGTATTCTACTACGTCGTTGTCGTCTTCACAGATAGGTGGATCTGAAATTTTATTTTTTTTAATTGCTTAAACCAGTTTGCTAAAAATGTATTACGCTTAATACCTACTTGGACATAAAATCTTAAATTGATTTTAAGAAATAGAAAAACGAAATTAGTCATTACATTCTTTCTTTCGGACAAACGAATAGGTACATACATACTTTTTTTATTTTTTAATAGCGTCACGCTGTATCCCGTACATAGTAGATTAGACAGAGGGAACCTGGGGACTTAGTGTTTATATACTCCGTTCCTATTAAGACACTCCCTAGTAAGGGAGGATAGTAATCCAGTGAATTCTGGCATTGCGAGCTGAGTGGCGGAACTCAATGCGTCTAATAAATACATATTATAAGGATAAAAAAATCTAATGAGAAATGTAATGTTAAACAATTTAGTATGTTAATATATTAAATTTTAAGGCGTTAACCAATAGTTAATGAAATGAACACAAGCTTAAAAAATATAAAGGCCATTATTAATTAAAAAACATAAAAAGTAGCATACATGTGACGTCAATAATGACGGGTTCGCTGTAGGTAGAGCCTTCGTCATTAGTGGCAGCACAAACGTATTCGCCTGCGTTTTCTTCGCTCACATTCGAAAGTGTTAATACTGGTACTATAGCTTTCTCATATACACTGTGAGACAACATATCTTCCTATAATTTAAAATTAAAAATTAAAAATGGACAGATATCTAAGCCCAAATATCGATACTTATGTAAACACGTACCCTACACGTAAAAATATAATCTACACGTACTTAGGCCGTTAGAAAATATAATCTGCTTTATTGTGAAACAGATAAATAAAATATTTGACTGATATCTATTTTTATACAATAAATGAGTATTTCTTACTGTGTTTGGCTTAAATAAACAAATTGAGTGTATCGTTTTTGTTATTAAAAACACTTTTTATTTATATTTAAATAAATACAACTAATCGAACAGTAAAGTTTTTATACCTTGTATAATAAGTACCTATCATATTTCTCAAGCCAATCAGTAAAAGTCTTGCCTTTATTAAAAACCTTTTAACATTATGAATAAAATAAATCACTATTATTTGTAACATTATGCTTCTTTAATATAATGCGTTATTTGTTAATTGTTTATTATTATTTAAATGACACCTGAACTATCTGTAGATAAATTTAGTTGACAGCAGTATCGCCCGTCTAATAAAATCAAAATTTTAAATTGCAGGTAATCGATTTTTATATGTTATTACAAGAAAAAGATCAATAGTGGTCTACACAGTTATGGAAACAGATATTGAAATTAAATAAATTATTATTTGCTGTTAAGTCTTACGTACTTAGTTAATATAAAATAATATAAAAAAATATATAAATTAATGAATGTTGACTCGTCACCTCATGGAACCAAGTAAGTTGATAAATAGAAGGATTCGCTTGGTAGCTGCAGTTCAACGAAACGTTCAAGCCCTTTATTACGGACAGAGTGTTGTTAATAAGCTCCTCGTCTACGTCAATTTGTAACACAGGAGGATCTGGAGAAGAGATGAAATTATATAATACTCTTTTTTTTTCAGCTTCACGCTGTATCCAACACACAGCAGAGTAGGTAAAGGGAATTGAGGGAATTTAATGTTAAGACACTCCGTTCCCCAATTTCTTAATACGAATTGAGTGGCGGAACTCATCGCCGCGTTTTGCCTCGACACTTGGGCGAAGAAATGAATATGTATTTCATGAAATTAATATTTCATGAAATACATATTCAACGACAACCTGTCGCGTTCACAGCCACAATTTGTGCCCCTGCACTACGACTTACATTGTAAAAGTCATTGAATTCATTAACTTAAGCTGAAATACACACATAACTACAAACTTACAGAGAACGGTAAGAGGAAAGCTAGTAGCGCAGATGAACTGTTCGGAGCGCGGCTGGTGCGCCGGCGCGCAGCACGTGAGTTGCGATTCGTCGTACTCGTGCGTGATGCTGAGCTGGATCTCGCTTACGACCAGGCGCTGAGACGAATCTATCTATATAAGAAAACTTGCTCAACATATTATATTAACACAATGATAAACATTGAATAACTTTTATTTTCTTTTTCTTCTTTTTAAGCTGTATCCCGCATATAGGCAGATGTCCCCACTTTCCGCCAAATTACTTACAATCTTAATTTAAAGGATATTAAGTGTAGATAAGCATCTACAGTAAAGATGAAGTTTTGTAGATGTAGGTAGCTATATTTTTTTTGCATCTGTAAATATTATAACTAATGTGTATCTCATTTCATTTCTATTTAATTTATTAAAAGACAGTAATTGTGAAGGAGTTTGACATTTACCGTAACATTCTGCTCCAAGTTAACTAGTTGTGAATCATCTAGCCGCCAAATGACAGAGGGTAGGGGGCGAGCTCCTATGACTCGGCACTGCAGCGCTAAGGTCTCCCCCGCGCGGACCCTCCCGGCGGCCACGTCGGCTGCGCCCGCGGGCCGCACCGAGACCAGCTGTGGTGGTACTGAATATAAAAATTACTTCTACTTCGCCATGTTCGTCTACACCAAAAAAGCTTATACTGTACAATATGTATTAATTTTTATATAAAGAGACACATTGTTGAAACTAAAGTAAAGATTTTTGGAGCAGGGGTACAAAGTGTGACTGTAAAATCGTCTAGTTGTGGGTTCGATCCTCACTCGGGGAAATGAAATATTTATTTACATTTTTATTTCCTCGCTTTTATGTAGGCAAAACGCGGCTTTGAGTTCCGCCACCCAACATGCAATACCTCCAAAATTCGGCGGAAAGTGGAGAACGGAGTATCTTAACACTACATTCCCTCTGCCTACCCTGCCGTGTTCGGAATACAGCGTGAAGCTGATTTAATTTAATTTAGAAAAAATCTTTTGAATTGTTTTTGCTTATTGGACATGCATTAGCTTATATAAAGAGTATCAAAGTGATGAGGATAAAGAACAAGGAGTTTGGTGCACTGATTAGATGACTCTACTCTGGTCTTGTTTAATGCCTTGGTATTTTTTGCAAAGGCAAAGGAAGATAATTCAAAATTTTTATTTTCTCATTTTCTTCTGACTCGCAGGCTTACAAAAGTCCAGAAGAACAAAGAGGATTAAGCGTCCCTACAGGATTTTGGCGCGCTGATTTGACAAATAAAAAATTATGACTGATTTAACTGTAGGTAGGTATGTATGTATATAAAATATTTCTTAAATTTTAATAAGTATTAGTAATATAAATATTAAAAATCTCCAATGTTAGGTAGAACACCAAAAAAGACAAAAAGGACTCAATTTGTAGGTTCCCAAAAAATAAATTACATTAAAATATTATACACAGGTGATTCTGTAATCTGTAATATACCTAAACCTAATATTAAAGGGCGCTATAAGCTAGTGTTATAATTATCGTGACTTTGAAATGCGATATGTATGAGATTTAACTTTACATGCATTCACATAGAGATTTAATATTCCTCTTTAGTTGTGTTAGTATATTAAACAGGTTTTTTTGAAGTTCAAGATTTATTCTGCCCTTTCCACCCGTCTTTTGAAGACATTGCGTTTCGAGTAGGAAACTGTCATTCCAGAGCGAAGATTTGTAATTGATTATTTCCTTATGTCAAGTGGGGGTCGAACCCACAACCATAGCGTTTAATATCGATGTCCTTCCGCCCCACGATGATCTGTTGTTTATATAATATAAAACAATGGAAAAGTATACTTTAGTTACATCAAATAATAGATTATACTTACAGTACATATCAATAACGACATCAATAGCAAGTTTTTCCGTTTTATCATTATTTTCAGCATAACACGTAAAAACTCGACCGTGGTCTTCTCTGCCCAGAGGACCGTATATAAGATCACTGCGTACACGTTGCTCCGACAGCGGCGTGTTAGTGTTCTTGAGGAATCGTTGCTCCGTCCACCAGGACAGCGTTGGCTTAGGTTTACCTATTATATTAATAAAGAAAATTTACATTATAAAAAATATTTTCAGTGCGCTACTGAACTTTTGTGACTGCCATTTATTTGTGACTGCCATCGATTTTATCATATTCGTATTATAATAATGCAGCAGTAATAGCAGCTTGATGCCATTTCGGTTGTGATTATCACTTATGATTTTACAAAAAATCCAATCTAACTAGTGCAACATTTTTTGTCACTTCAACAGTCTTAAAATTAATATTGTACTAAAATTTAAATTATTTTTTTTATATTTCTAAAGTATTATGGTAAGGAGGCGGTCGTGGCGTAGGTGCACGAGGATGTCACTGTAACGCGACGGTTGTGGGTTCGATCTTCGAAATAATGAATTATTATTTATTATTTTCATTACTTCGCACTGGCACCAACGCAAAAGCCTGCTGAGTTGACATCATACGTTGACATATGTATAAATGGCTCAACACGCAATGCCTCGTATTAAATTCAGCAGAAAGAGGGAAACGGAGTGGTGTTTTAACACTATGTTCTCAAGCCTACTCTGAATGTGAAAAAAACATGGTAAATGAAAATTATAATATTACCTTCGTAAGCGACACACACGAGGTGAATGGTATCTCCTACGTAATAAGGGCCGATGTTTTTGCTGGTGTTAGAACCAATACTAGCCATCGCAATTCGGGTTCCATTCTCATGCACGACCCATAACCTTTGCGGGGGTTCTGTATGAAATAAAAAAGGGAAATCAATACATTATATCGCTTCAAAGAAATGTTTTCAATTTTCTCTACAAATACTTTTTCGTAATATTTGCAAAGTAAGGAAAAAAAATCTTGTCGAACCACTATTCCGTTTCTACATTTTGAGTTTCAGAACCTTGCTTTGCCTAATCAGACATACTAAGAGGTTATAAGATTAGATCTTATATTTTAAATAGGAACCTATAAGTTTTTGCCAACCTACGTAGAAAAGAATAAGAACTCAAACTGGGCTAGACAACGATAACTAATGCTATTTAGCATTAGTATAATAATTTGTAGTAAAAGTGCATAAAATTTTTACCAATGTAAAATATCTCAATAATACAAAAAAATAAACAAATCTATAATTGAAGAAAATTTAAATATAGTTATTATGTAATATTTACAACACGTAATTGTTGGTAAATGGAGTGAATTGTTCCGGCGCTGTCAGCTTCCTCATTAACCCGCGGACCAATTAATAGAAGCCGGAGCGCGCTATTTCACTACAAAGGTAAATATTTGCAATCCAGCTTTCAGATAACGGTTTACTTTCTTTGTGATATAAAAAAACCGGGCAAGCGCGAGTCGGGCTCGTCCACCGAGGATTACGTCCAAAAGTTGGAGGTCTCGAGCTTTTTCTGAAATTCAAGCTTAGCTTAGCCAGAGCCTTTTTATCTGATACTTTACTTGTACTAGCGGCTTAAATACCAAATTTTGCCTCCTTTTAAGTATTTATGTATAATTTTCATATTTTTCCCTGAACTAGTACTAGTTTTAGAGGCTACCTGCCCAATTTCATAATTTTTCCGTTCTCTATTAATTTTAATTTCTTTCATAATGTCGACGCGTTTTTTTACGATATAAACGGCCATATCTTTTTTTTAAGTAAATGTGGAAATATATTTTTTAGGTAATCATGGGGCCATAGATTTGAGTATATGGTTTGAATTTCAATTCGATATCTCCAAGCGTTCCTGGGATAAAGGCTCTTGACAGACAGACAGATGGACGGACAACAAAGTGATCTCATAAGGATTCCTTTATTCCTTAAATTTTACGGAGCTCTAAAAAGAGATAAAGCTATCATGTATATTATGTAGCTTAAACTTATTTTTCAGACGTTTACCAAATCGTAGTATTTAACTTTCTGATCATCATATAATTATATTACAATTTCTCAAACAGTATATATATATTTTTCTGCCCGTGTACCTAATCAATTTTGCATGTTTAATAATTTTAAAGCTAGAAGCAAAATATTTCTATTCGTTTTTACTATTTAATAGTTCAGATTCTGAACTATTTAGATATTCAGAGGCTGTTGTGGCATAACGGCACAGCGTTTGACTGTAATACCGGCGCTTGTGGATTCGATTTCGAGTCGGTAAAATCTTGAAAATTTCGTCGAGAACGGATTGTCTTAGCATAAAGAGCACTTATAAATAATGATTCAATAACCAGTGTGAGTGTGGAGGCCATTCGTGGCGCAAGGATACAAACTATAAACCACGGCAGATCGTGGATTCGATTCCCACTCGAGGAAAGTAAACATTTACTGTTTTCATTTCCTCGGTACCACACCGTGGAAAAGCGCGGCGTTCCACTCAACTCTACCCGCAATATTTCGGAGAAAAATGGAGTGTCCTAACACTAAATTCTCTCTGCCTACCGGCAGAACCTAGTGTAAACCATCCATCGAACCAAGAATCATATGCAGGATACAACGTGAAGCAGTGTGAGAGTGTAAGGTTATTAATCTTCTTTTTTATATTCTCTTTAGTTCTAGGAATCTTTACAAAATATCATTGACTCCCGAATCGAGTACGCGAAAAAATTCTAATTACTTAGGTATATGCCGCCACGCTTTGCCTTGTTACCGGAGCGAGGAAATAGAAATATTAAATATTCCCACAAATGGTAATCGAACCCACAACAGTCGCGTTGACAGACTCTGTGCCACGACTGCCTCGTGTGATTATGTCGTCTTGCAAAATAATATGTGTATTCTTTAGATTTTTCTATGAATCAGAATCTTAAAATTGTGACTTATTAATGTGTGCGCGTGTATTAGTCCTAGTGTCTAAGATCGGTTTACAGGCTTCTCAGCTAACAGTCAATGTTAATCTACTCATGTATCGGTGTATAGTGTAATCTTTTGTATTAACATATCTACTTTTATAACCTTCTTTTTCCAAAAGAAATATAATTGTAAAATTAAATGAGAAATGTAAATAAAATCAATTCAGATTTATATTTAAATAGCGGCATTTTGTTTTCGCCGACCTTACGACACTTGCCACTTCTGTCAACCACCTAATATAAAGCGTATAAAGTTCCACAAAAATTATGCCAGTAAAGTATAAAGTGTATTGTATGCAAAATTTTCATTCATGTTTTAGATATTAAATACTGCCACGTCTGCCTTTTATAATGAATTATATTATAATTACTTAGTTATATCAAATTATAGATAAATTTTACTGTGTTTGTCTGTTGCACCTTAGCTTCTGAATTAATGAACCGATTTCAGTTCAGTTTTTTTTAATCGAAAACCTTGTTAAACGCAGTGGTTCTAATCTAACCTATGTTTTATGAAAATCGGATAATTTAATTTAAGAGCTACAAGCACTTTGCCAAGATAAGGTAGTGAAATTTGTATCAGGGGTTTTATTTTTAGATTGTTTCTAATTAAAAACAATACAATTACTACAACAGTAATAGAAAAATTAAATGATTTTAAACTTGCCAATAACAATTAACTGTGTGTATGTCTTGCGTGTAGGGCTGCTGACGAAGTCTGCGTGACAGAGGTACAGACCGGCGTCAGCAGGACGTACATTCAGCACTTGGAGCCTCTCTACTCCGTCGCTCTGAGATACCAGCCTGTACCTTTTGTTTGAAGACATCACACTCCCTTCTCCGCGCTGGTCCCGACTGCTAGTACAATTTTTGCTATGTATTTTTAATGTTTAGATAATTGAAATATTATAAAACTGAAAGAATCAGTATGTGTCGCTTGTGGCTCACGGGTTCATCATTAAATAAATTGCATTTATATTATAGTTAATTTTTTGAAGTTATATTTTAAATTTCAAATATCTATATTAGTATTCATCAATGAATGAGGCAATAGATATAATTACAATGTCAGTGGGTTTGTAGTAGGGTCCGCCATGCGTTTAAGGTCACAAATCATTTTCCAATTGGTTACGATCGGTACTAAACTAAATGTTGTTCTATATATCACTGCTAACTAAAAGCCAAAAAGTAGGGAAATAATTTTATTGATTTTGGCGTCATAAATGCATTTGTGTATTTTTTGCTTAGGTACCTAAGTAGATATGTTCTAAATTGTCTAAACGGCTATTTAAATAACAAATATTATAGTAAAAATAATCACCTATAAAAGGCAGTTGTCGATCCATTTCTGTACCACGCTAAGATATTCAGTTTGTCATCTGCTTTCTCGGCGACGACGTTGCAAGGCAATTCTGCTGTGTTCCCTACGACTCCTTCCACTGAAGTATGGTTTTGTTAGTGTAAACAATATAATGGTATTTAAATTGCTGATAACTATTTTACATGTTGAAAATTTCGTGATTATATCATGATTAAATTTCATGATGTTACGTAAAATGTTGAGTAGTGAGAGAGAACTGATAAAATATGGACTGAACTGTCTCTTAAGTAAAACTCTACAAACTGTAATGGTTTTTTTCAAAGAGTTATATTGAGTGTTTAATGAATATTTGGAGTTTACAGTCATACCAAGTCAGAATATTTTTGCCCATATCAGGGTGCACCTAAACATTATAATAAGTATAATAAAGTTTGCAGTTTTTGAATAAAGAAAAGATCTTGTATAAAAAACAAAGTATCTAGAGCATTTGTTTTTAATAAATGATTTAGATTTTTTGTTACTTTTTTAGGTGGTTTAATAAACAATAACGCAATGTACGAGAATATATTATAAAATAAAGATTACGATAAAAAAAAATCATCTTTGTCTACTTACCTGTAATAACATCCTGCGCTTTGGAGTTTTTCAGTATCAATATCGCAATAACGCCCAAAAGCGAACTTTTCATTTTACACAATTAACACAATTACAAAATTATAAATATTTAATGTTATATATTAGTTTGTGATGCGCAAAATCGTACATATCACAAGTCGAACTCGAGTTACGGCGCGAGCAACGCTCGAGTGGGCGAGCAGCGGACACGCGCTTCAATTGGCGCGTTTGGTTGCAATAAACGACGTCGTCGGTCCAGGGAGCCAGCACCGCATCCATCTACCGGAGAGCGCCTCCGGGTCACTTCCGGAGCCCGGCCGTGACGTCACGCCCGCGCGCCGACCCGCTCGAACACTGCCACTGCCCGCTTCATCATTTACCTTACACTTTTTAATTGATGAGGTCGAAACAATTGCGATTTAGGTCACAACAACTGGATTTACTTATTGTGCGGCTGTTTTGAGTCACTTAGCACTTTTGGTTTATTTATTTTCCCCCTGAGAGGCCACTTCCTCTTTCACACAACAAACAGGCACTTGGTTATTCGTAATCGAAAACCGTTTTATATGTATTTAGGTTCCATTTTCCAGGCATTTTTTTCCTTTACATTTCAAGTCATAGACATTAAAGCCGCTACCTGCCGTACAGTAAATACTTATACGTAGATAGAAATAGATAACGATTTATTTTAAATTTCGCACACCCATATTTATATTAACAAATAATATAAAAGTATAGAAACTAGTTACACAATTGCAATATGCAATGATATCTTGCAGTCCACAGGTAATGTCACTAAGGCGATACGTAGAAATATGATCCAATTTCTATTAACAGAATATTTCTGTAGATATACGAGGTAACTTATAGAGACTTGTAAATGATGATGAGAACAGACTTGCAGATGATGAATTTTATTTTTATCTATCTGTCAGTATTAATCTCTGTAACTAATCAATGAATTTTAATCCAAATCTTTTTTGTCCCAGCAGCTCAACATCCTACATGTAAGGCTGCTGGGTGACCTGCTCAATGGCTGATCATAAGAA
>DWAP01002353.1:0-13668 GCA_018230625.1 Heliconius eleuchia | reverse complement strand
ATTTAAAATCCGTTGAAAATAATGTAGTATTTTTTAATAAATTGAGGCCATTATAGGATAGCGTTTAACTGTATTGGGATGGTTATGGTTTCAATCCACAAGCGGGGAAAATTATTATTTCCTATTCTGGCAGGACTAAATGACTCTAATCCAAATCCGAAAGCGGAGTGTCCTAACACTTAGTCTTGAAAACGTAAAGCTAAAACAAAAAAAAGAATATTAGGTAAATAATACCGCATAAAGAATTTAAACCAACATTCATTAGATCATTCAAACAAAACTTAATGAAAAGAAAGCTATACTTTTAGTTTTTTAGAGAAACAAAATTAATATACGATACTTCAATGTCACGTACAACAATATGCCTTGTAAAGTATGAGATTAGCACTAGCGACAAGGAAAGTAAACGCGATGAGTCAGCGATTTTATTCTTAGGGTTGGTTGTTGTATGAAAATTATAATATTTTATTTATTTACTTATTCCATATTGTACACTATCAGCTGTTCTTGTCACATAGAAAAAAAATCATTATTACATTTATAGATAAAATTTAATTAAACCACCTGTTACTTTTGTAGCTTTGTATATATAAGAGGGTAGCGAGAGAGAACCTACTGTCATACATTCCGTTTCCCACTTTCTCTTCTTCTTCCGAACTCAAAGCCCAGCTTTGTTTTATTGGAGCGGGGTAATAATTAATTAACATAAATGAAAATCGAAAACAAAACCATTACGTTAACAGGCGATCCTACTGCATCATGATAACCTGAAAAATGTCGTTCTGTATTAACCATATTGTGAAATTGGACTGCAAGTAAAGAGAAAAAATATATATCGGAGCCTCAAAGTGAAGTGAAATATTATTTGGCTACGTCATTGAAATTCTAGTAAGGAACCAACATTTTTTTAAAGAAAGTACAAGTATAATACAATTTTCTCTCAAGATTTAAAAAGTTATATTTAAGACACAAATCCCATTAATTATTTTCGATTAAATAAATCTTTAAGATTTATTATTGTAATGAAAGTTGACAACCCTAATCAGAGCGTGAGTTCACGACTCCCAGTAGATTTGCATTGGACAGCCGTTATATGCAGCAAACATTGCATTTCACCTGTGAAAGTCTCGTAGAAAGTGACTTAGGGACAGATTTAAAGGTCTTTTGGAAGATTTATTTAAGAAGATTATTATGAGAATTATTATGTGCCGTGGGATACCCCACGGTCTGATTTCACGATGGTTATGGGCTCAAGTCCCGTCCAAAATAAGCTTGTATCAAGTAATTAGTTACTTATTGCTGTAACAGTAAACGCGAAAGGCTATGTGTTCGATTCCCACTCGACGAAATTAAATATATATTAATATGTTTTCATTACTTCACTCTGGTTTTGAGGCAGAAGCACGACGTCGAGTTCCGCCTCTCAACACGCAATGCCTCCAGAATTTAGCGGATAGTAGGGAGTGGAGTGTCGTAACATTAGGCTCACTCTGCCTACCTTGCTACATGTGAGATACAGCGTGAAGCTGTGAGTAACTAATATTATAAAATTTAATGCTGAAATTATAGTAACCCTATACCTATTATTACTACTAGGGCACTTAAAATGTATCATGTGTTGTACACATTTTTTATTTCTTTCCATTTGACCACGTTGAAAAACATAGTCGCCTTCTGGCAAAACGCATCCTGTTTCAAAGTCATGGAAAATCTTAAGTGAATCAAGTAATCAGTAAATTTTCCGATTCAGTCCCCGTCACAGTCGTATAACCGCAGCGTCGTAACATTAGAAGCGAAAGCCGCCCACGGGAAATCTGGTGAAAATGACCCGGGAGACCTCCGGCTTGCTTTCGATCAGTCTTTAGTTATAGCCGGAGTCATTTGATACTATAAAATGTCAAAATTTTATCTGTAAAGGCAGTGGTAGTAGGTTCAATCCCCATAGAGAGGGATGATTGTACTTAAATTATTTTTATTTTTCCGATTTCCATCCCACCGCCCAATATACTACAATCACGAATTCGGACGAAAAGTAGAGGACGAAGTGTCTTGACACTTGGTTTTTTCTGCTTACACTTGGTTTATAGGCGGGATACAGCGTGAAGCTCAAAAACCATCTATTCATTTCATTTCATATTATTGCAATTTTTAACTAGGACTCTTAATTTTTTTATGCAATTTTTTAATATAACAAAAAATTGTTTCTTAATTTTAAATATTCCTATTGCTATGTATGCTGCATATACATGTAGATATATCGCAAACTCGATGCCAGCCGTGGCGCAGTAGTAAGCGAGCGACTGTAAACGCGACAGGTTGTGGGTTCGATTACTTCTTGAAAAATGAAATATATAATTAACATTTCTTCGTTCTGGTGCTGTCAAAACGCGGTGTTGAGTTGCGCCATTCAACCCAATGTTTCCAGAATTTGGCGGAAGAATGGGGGAACGGAAGTGTGTTAATGGTAACGGAGCGTCTTAATACTAGGGGTTTATCCTGCTTATTCTGCTACATGTGGGAAAAAGCGTGAAGCTACATTGAGCCTACTAATTTATAATCGAATTTTTATTCTGACTTTGAACTTGTGACCTTCAAAGTAACAACTACGCTACTATAAACGGCGACAACTAAAGTATATATAACCTCAATATTCAGAGTAGAGGCAATCGACTGTAACTTACACAATGCCTTGCTCATTCTTTAACGAACCACGAAGATGATAAAAACTTTCAACTTGATATGACAATATATAAATATAGTTGATCTTAAGAGATGAATACAACCTGTATTTTAAATTAAATTTTAGAGTACACTGCGGAGGCCGGCGTAATGCAGGGGCACAAGCAGGTGACTGTACAAGCGATGGTTGTGGGTTCAATCCTAGTCGGAAAAATGAAATATTTATGATTATACTAATATCTTCAATTCCTCACTCCGGCAACGAGCAAAGTACGACATTGATTACCCCCATTCAACGTCTATTTTATTAAAGTGTATCACGATTCAATTATCGATACGTAACAATTGTTTATACAACAATTTTCTCTTTTAAAATAATGCGGAAATAAATCTTTTATATAAAAATAAAAGTAACAATAAAATCGTAACAGCTCTAATTGCCGGTAATGGACTAAAGTGTTGTAACAAATTGTATGTCATAAGATTTTATATCTATATATGAAAGAAAAAGTGTTTGTCAATATATTTATTTCTATTCAATATTAAAATAAAGCTTATATTGTAGTTAATATATGTATAATATATAGGGGCCGTCGTAGCCAGCAAAGTATGTGACTGTAAAGGTGACGACTGTGGGTTCGATACTACTCGGGAAAGAATTAAACCTTCGCTATGGTGTATTCACCGTGAAATACGCTATATATAGAAAATTCGGAATCGGAAAGTGGAGAAGGGAAGTAATGAAGTGTCTTGATATTTCTGGGAACCTATCCCGCTATATGCTAAATCTGCGGGATACAGCGTGACACTACAAATTACACATATTCACCACTGTAGAGTCAAGATTCACGCTAGGAAGCAAAAATAAAATATTTTCTTTGACTTGATTGACTTTTCTATCTTGACTCTACAGAGGTGGAATATGTGTAATATATAGCTTCACGCTGTACCCTGCATATATCAGGATAGGCAGCGATTAACTATTTTTAGATTTTCCTGTACACACTTTCAAGACATTGTCTTGTTACCAGTAATTTTTTCCCTTGAATGGGAATCGAACCTACAATCGTCACATTTTTAGATCATCACATCATTATAATTGTTATTTTTAATTTTATTTGAATGTAAAGTCTCAATATAATTCTAGTTTAGACATTTTTGCAAAATGCGTATCGAATTCCGCGTATAGCGAAAGCAACTTTCTATAATCCAAAGGTAAAAGTATTATTCACTGGGTTCAATGTACTGCAAAGGTTAGTTGTATGGGTGGCTGCGTTCATTTTTACACATCTCCCGTATTTTTGGGGGTAAATGGAGAAACTAAGACCAAATTTATATAGAGAAAAACAAGTTTGTGAACGTATGGCTTAGTGGTCAGAGCGCCTGGTCGGTTTAACCGAGGCGCGGGTTCGAAAATTTTTATACGTTTTCTAAATAAGTATTTAAGCTTGTGTTGTTTTGTTTTAGCTTTACGCTGTATCCCGCACGTGGACAGCGGGGCACATTCACAGCAAAATAGGCAGAGTGAAATTGGGAGCCTAAAAAAAATAAAAAGAAACTAAAATGCAGGTTTATACCATTCACAATGCTTTTCTGCAATTACCGTGTGGCCGAAAAAGCGATGGTAAACACGGTGTTTAGTTCTACCACTCAATATATCTTAAAATTGGGCGACTGGCGTAATGTCTTTACTCTAAATACTACGATCATAATGTCTTTACTCTAAATACTCTAAATACTACGATGCATGCTTGCGTGAGAATTAGAAGATTCATCAATAAACATACAAATTTTATTTAATAAGATCAAGAATATTGATTTATAAATGTAATAATTATTATAAATGTAGTAGTGTCCAAATAAATAAATTCCTTGAAGTTGAATGGCTTCATATTTATTAAATCAGCAACATTCTAGAAAATCTATTTTTCTAGATAAGATTTCTTGAAATTTATACAAGAACAGATAAAACACCGGATGACACTCTGAATTACATGAGATAGAAATTATATTTCAAAAGCTACATTTACCTGCAAACGAAGCGAATATATATTTTTAATAAAAAAAAACATTATATTTTGTCACTATGTTCTTAACAATTTTTTACTAGAAAATGTAGCAAGTACCTAAACTTTAAATACATTTGAAATTTTATGAATATTTTTGTTTGGAAAGTTGCAAAATTCTGAGTAAAGAATGTTTAAATCAATCAAAATTCCTTTGATCAATTAACTTATAAGCCAATTACTATAAGGGAAAATAACGTGAACTAGTTTTATTTCACTTATTTTATTTTTTGTTTATTTAAATGGTCATTAATGTCATTTTGATTTGTATGAAAGTTGGCTGATGAATTAAAAAAAATACTAAATAAATGTTAACCAGCCATCCAGCCTAATAAAAAAGGTACAGCGTTGAGTTCCGCCTTCAAAGTTCCCGTTACCTACCCCATGAAATGCAAAAGATTTTTGAAGACCTACCATCAAATGATAGAAAATGCAAGAGTGTCCTCAAAAACCTATTTGGGTATTCAAACTGCGTACGTGATACCTTCTAACGGATGCTCGGAGCAATTTATTGTAGAATCAGGACGATATTTACGTAGAATATAAGTGAATAATCTGTGGAATTCTGAGAACGAAACATTGAGTCTGTGAGATTGAGATTGATTTATTAAATTTTTATAGCTTTACTTATTTACATATACATATAGTATAGCAGCACAGGGTAGGCAGAGGGAACCTAGTGTTCTGTTCTGGAGGCATTGCGTGTTGAAAGTAAGGACTAAACTCTCAGGGTTTTGTTTGGACACCAGAATCAAGAAATGAAAATATTAAATATTTAATTTCCTCGAATAGAGATCGAATCCACAACCAGTGAGCGGAAGTATATGACTGTAAACGCAATTTATTTATTTATATACGTCACCCATAACTTATGAGCATTCAACGACGTAAGTGGAAAAATTCTTTTCACGTTCCCAGAAGGATTTCGCCATATTGTGTTCTTTTACTTTCCTTAGCCTAACTTTACGCCAAATTTCTACTTTTTAAATCCAATGAACCTTCATCGGAGTAGCTCAAAAAATATGTTGATTTCCCACTGAACTGCAATGACTACATATAGTTCATATAGACATCGAAATAATTTTCAAATTCTGTAGTGTTTATAATTCAGATAGTGCCTACGATTTTGAGGGCGGGTCACAAGTTCGTTACTGGCCATTTTCTCTTAGTTTCACAATGCTGTGTATGACTAGAATAAGCTATTTAAGCCTACTTCAAGATTAATGTTAGGCTTGAAACTTTAATGTTTAACACGAAGTTATTTAAGATTGCTTTGGACTTAAAACATCAACTATTAAATGGATTTTTTTGTATTTTGTTCCGTGCATATTTTTATATTTTCTCAATGCATAATTGAAATATGCGGTTTCATAAAATATATACAAGAAAATGTATCGTTTAAAGGAAAATGCTGCTTTTTTCTATATTTTAAAAAAACTATAATCAAGAAGAAAAGATGTAGAACCTACTACTATCGCTCGTGACCTACACCACGATGTTCTTTATATTTCTAAATACTTTATATTTCTAAATAATTTTGTAAAAACTATAATTTAAGGACGTCATGGCGTAGCGACACGGCGTCTGACCAGAAGTGGTTGTGGATTTCATTTCCATGTATAGGAATGAAGTATATTCATTTTCTCGCCCTAATATTAATAAAAGCATTGAGTTTCGCAAATCGACATACAATGTCCCAAAAATTGGGCGAAAATTAGAGAGCGAAATATGTTGACACTAAGATCGACTACCTTCTCTGCTATATGCGGGATACAGCGTGAAGCTATAAAAATTGTTGTTTCACGAAGAATATAAGTAAGCGAAAGCTTCATATTTATGTACATTTCTACGACAGACGACAAAACACCTGTCCTCAGCTTTTGTTCTGATAGCAGAGGCCGTTGAGCTATATACTGTAGACATATTAATAAGTGAATATTAATTTTACAATTATTTTGTATATCCTAAAATAATATAGTGGGTTCAGCTCAAAGAAAATTTAATTTTGGTATTTGTATTGGAAATACTATTAGTAAAAATAGATAGTAAAAAAGAAAAATATTTTTCGTTCTTATTTTGGTATATAAAACAATACTGTAACGATACTAAATATTTTGTAACAATGTAAAAAAATACAAGATTACAGATTATTAAGATACTTTATCCTCACAATTGGGTATTAAATGTCAAAATGACATATCGTCAATTGTCAAAATTGTAAAGAAGTGTGAATACCTCGTTGAGGCATTCTTCATGTGGACAATAAAAAACTTTTTTAACAAACAACCTGCTATAAGCCATACACCGAAGTATAATAAAGTTCAAATTCTTTCACATAACCTATAAAATCCAATAATATAAAAAAGGTAAGGGATTTTTCAAATACACACAAGAATTTGGACTCTATCATATATTAAAATAACATTTAAATTTGATTTACAAAATATACATTATTATTTTTTTGCTGACGCTGAGTCAACTGACCACAAATAAACTTTCTATTGTGTTGGAATACTTTATCGATAATGAATTAGTGATGCGCCTCTGTCGATGGGAAATCTTGATTTACGATGCTTTTGTTTTTAGTGAAATGTTATCGATGTTTCGACGATTAGTTACCGTTCGAGTGAAAAGGTTGTATACTTGGAAGTTATTACCTTATTGTGCAGGAGGAGTCGGCAATGAAAATCGATTTATACTGTATAAATATTCATTTTAATAAAATGAAGGTTAATAAAAAAATCTTTTGCTAAAGTCTTGCGTTTATAATTCTGTTTTCTTCTTCAGACAGGAAAATGTGTGTTGTGCAGTTAAGCAAATTTTGTAGCTGATTATTTTTTAAGTACAAATGCTTATTAAGCCAATTAGTTTTTTTTGCGCTGTAAACGTGAAAACTGTGAGTTCTATTTACATTCTAGGAAAGGAATTATTTTCATTTTCTCGACTTTTCGTTTATATGGCATGGCATGGTATGCAGACAAAGCGCGGCGTTGAGTTGCGCTACTCAAGATGCAATATTTCAAAAGTTGTGTAGTGCATTGAGAACGTAGTGTCGTAGTAGTAGGTTCCCTCCGCCTAAACTGTTACATGAGGTATACAGATTAAAGATAATAAAAAATATAAAAAAAATATATATAATTATATTCAAACTGTCGTTAGAAATGATGTAGTTACTTTATTTTGTAAACATACGTTAGCAAGTGAAACTGCGGTCTGCGGGCATCCAGTTGCTGATGCTTTCTTTAAAACAAGTTAATGTATCATTTTATTTAACTACCTTGAAAATATGCAATTATGGCTGCTTTTACCGGTTTATTTTGTTTTTAGTTAGACGCTATATCTCACAAATAGCAAGTTCGGCAGAGAGAACCTAGTGTTAAGAATAAGACACTTTGTGCTCAAGTGATCTAGACATTGCGTACTGACTAGTGACTCAACGCCACGCATTATCTTGTTAGTAGAGCTAAGCAAATTAAAATAATTCATTCCGAAAAAATAATTTGTTATCGAACCCACAATAGTCATCATTTCCTTGTATCGAGCAAATTAATTGTGAGAACTATTGAATTGAATTTTAAGTTGTTTTTTTTTTCAGTGAAAATTATATTATGTATACATATTTGCACAATGGTGTGTTGACCTATTTTCAATTATAGTTATAGGTTCGATACACACTCGAGGACATATTATTAAATTATTTTTACTTCCCGTTTTGACAAGTATATTACTGTTATATCGATATAAATCAAAACGGCATCACCACAACCTATCGTAACCTTAAGCGAAAGTCTTCGAGCTTCGTAATATGACTACGGCCTTATGCTAACATCGACCGTTAAAAAAATAATAGATTAAATAAGTAAAAGTTACTGTATTTTTCTGTGGGTCTGTATTTGACTATTGCTGTGGGTACGATTTTCTTCATTAGGGGGAATGCTTATTTTTGTATTTTTTATTCTCTCCAGTTTGGTTACAGCGTTAAATTCTGGTGAATAAGAGTATTTTAACACTCTCCTTGCATAATTATTATATAACAAAACGAAAAAAAAAAACCGTAAATAAAAAAACAACTGTTTTACTGTTATAACTAAAAATAAATAAACGGGCATAAATTTGAGCTATTTCAGTCAAAGTTTTATTTTATTTGTTTGAAATACGAGATTTATTGTGAAATAAAAAAATAAGTAAAATTTATTTACCGTTGCCATATTGGTTCATTTACCGCGATCCCCGTTCTGATCAACCTACATAGGAGATGAGACATGAAACTATGCACGTCCTTGTCAAATATATTAAATAAATGAAAGTTGTAACTGAGATAAGTTTTTAATTAATATATTTTTTTCATAATTGTCTTTATTTTAAAAAGTGAGATGAAATTTGTAACGATTTGTTCAATGACTTTGTATAATGGGAACTTGGATTTTTTAATTTATATTTTTTCAGCTACACGCTCTATAGCGCCTTAGCAAGAGAGGAAGGGGTACATAGTGTTAAGACACTCCACTGCGTAATCTTTATTCAATTTTCCATAAATTGTGTGTCAAGTGGCAGAACACAATGCCGCGCTTTTTTGCGAACAGAGCGAGAAAATGAAAATAGCTTATTCTCTAGAGTAGAAATCGAACTCACAACCGTCGTATTTACAGTCAGACGTTGTACCACTGCGCTACGATGGCCTAATCCTAACCTAATATATTTTAGTTAGATTATTTCAATATTGTATATTAAAATGTAGAGCTTTACTTTCTCAGATTTCATATTTTTCAAATATAATGTTCTAATTTTAAAGAGAAAAATAAAAAACACATATATTTGGTTTCATATTCCAATATTTAAAGAATAATATATCAATATTAGTTTAAGCATAAATCAAACATTAAATATGTTAGATCGAAAGTTTATGTGGTTAAAGAAAAGTATCGCCATCTCTTACCTTTATATTACTATCTCACAATTTCTCATTTCACCGTTCACTTGTTTAGCGACTTCGTACTAACTGTGACCGAGTTCTTTTTAATTGATAAACTTCAAAATATTTTAAACTCTAAATATTAGAATGTAGAGTCGCTTTTTCTTATTCAGTAAAGTCGTCAAATGGTACCTTATCGTACTCAAGCAGTAAAGTAATATGTGTGTTTCTTATTTTACAGAAGTTGGTCACTCGGGTAGTAGGTTCTTACTCGTGATATCGTGTGGACGTCTCAGTATCGACATTTAAATCGATATAATATCGATAATTAAAAAAAAAAGATTTACATATATATACGTAAATATAAAAAAAATGCCGAGAAAACCGTTCAGATGCCGCCGTTGTAATTATTGAGTGTTAGTTTAATTTTTTTTGGATTTTTATAATACCCGTCAAAATGACAGTTAAAAAGTGTAGTGATGTGATGATTTTGATAGTGTTGTTGATGAACAGTACGCCCCTGATACGGGGTGAAGAATACGACAGAGGTAGGCAATTATATTTATATAGAAAAATAAAAATAAATGTATAATACTAATTATAATAAAGTAAATTTATAAATTAATGGATACATTTGGCTAAAATAAAATTTTATGCCAATGAAATTATTTCTTTACTACTATATATCTTAATAAATTGGAATTGATAGGGACCCATTAGAATGAACAAATGAGAAATACATGTATAAAGATAATTTGAATGTTGCATATATTGTATATCTAATAAGTGGTGGTGGCCGTGGTGCCGAAGGAACACGAGTTTGCGACTAAAAACATGACAGATTGTGTCTTCGATTCCTAGTCGAGGAAATTAAATATGCAACACGCAGTGCCTTGAAAATTTAGAATGTTGACAGGATAACTTAACACTGTGTTATCTCTGTCTACTCTGCTATGTTCAGGATATAGCGTGAAGCCTAAAAAAACCTAATAACGTAATGGGCGATGGCCTGCTCTTTTGTTTTTATCTAGAGTAAGATGTAAAATAATAAAAAACCGTTTTCGTAGGAATTTCGGGAAATCCCTCTTAGTGGTGCGCTCCCTAGTTAAGGTAGGCTACATGCCAAATTACAAATTTCGAATCTAAGTAGTTTCATCTGTGCGTTGTCTTTCAATCACTTAGTTAACTAGTCTTATATATCATATAAATATAATTTAAGAAAAGAGTCTTATAAGCAAAATGATGGATAAAAGTTAAACGGTATGCTGTGGTCCTAATGGATTTAATACTAAATTATTATCAATTTGTTGCTTTTTTTTTATATTTTTAACTTTACAGTTTACTTACAGATTTGGCGTATAGGATATATGATAGGAAGAACTGTTTTTTAAGCCACATAATAACGACACAATATAATTCTAGCATTTCTTCACCTACCGTGATATATGCGGGGTACAGTGTGAAGCTAAAAATAAAAATCGATAAAAACATTTGTAAAAGTTAAAATATTTCTAAATTGGCAGGATATCAAATTGCGAATCGTTTAAAACGGTGAAAGTTATTCGCATACCTTTATTAACGAAAAAAAACCTTATCTTTACATATATTCAATACTTCAAGTGCAGAATAGAGTGGCGAATTTTTTGTACAAAAGTTTTAAGTCATTTTTTCTTCTTTCAGTTAGACGTTCAACACGCAATTTAAAAAAATTCGGAAAAGCATGCTTAACACTAGGTTTCTGTTAATTTAATACAAAATATTTTTTCTTTCACGTTCCTAATTTTAAAATTGTTAAGGGACAATAATTAGTCACTCTTATATTTATATAGTATAGATTATTTATTGTGTAAAAGTGTCATGAACTTTTATTTATATTGAAATTCTATAAGTATTTAATAATGACTTAAATTATTCAAAATTGTGCGTCAATTTTATTCAAATAATCTTTATTTATTCGTAAATGAAAAATATTAATAAACGTTCATTGTGGTCGTTGATGTCTTTCCGACTAAAATAGATCTAAAAGTCTTTTTCTCTATATTAAAGTATATCTTGGTATCTTCTAATATAAACGAACAAATTATTATATATAATATATTTTAACTAGCTTATAATTATATGTTAACAAGATTCATTGACAAAATTATTTTTTATAAATCGTATCTGGTGCATTCTTCAGTTAAATAAAAACTACCAAAAATAAATTTCTGTTTCTCGTAAAAATTTGAATGAGATGGATAGCCCATATCGAGGTCACTTTATGTCGTTCTTAAGCCGGTTCTTAAGAGGTTAAGAGATATGTGTACATTTTTATTATACAAAAGTTGTTGAGTGCGATTATTTTTATGAACTTAGCTTTATTTGCTTTATCTAAGACCATTTTAACCTACTTATGAATTAGCACTGATCATTTTGAAAAAGTCTATGAAGTTATAAACGTGGCAGGACTCGAACCTGCTCCTTTGGACAAGCTTCAATTCATATTCTAAAACATTTCTGTTCCAATAATGTTTGAGTAATACTTAAAAAAAGGTAAGTCTAGTTCATGTCTACCAAAATCACAAGTTTGAATCTGTTTATTTTCTTTTCTAAATAAGTACTAAATACATATTAATATATTATCATCTTTCATTAAGGAAAAAGTTAAGTATTAGTAATAGTACTGGAAAGCTAAATTAATTTTGATTATTTGTATCAAGCTGTTACTAAATAAACAGATATGTATAGGATTTTACATAATAATGTATCCCCCATATATGTAGCAGGGTAGAATCTAATTTTTGAGACATTGCGTTCAGAGCGGCGGAACTCTACGTCACGCTTTGTCTTCTTACCAAAATGAGAAAATAACATTATTTCAATCGTTCGAGTGGGATTCGAATCCACAAATATCGTACTTACACTTAAGATGCCGAACAGCTGAGCCACAACGGCCTTAAGTTTATACATTATCAAGAGCTCGTTTTATTTCTTTACATGCCAAAATAATATTACTTATTCAAGAAACACATGTTAACACATGGATACTCACAAATTCACAGTTAAATTTCAGTTAAATATTTAAAAATATTTAAATAAATATGCCAATTCATATAATTACTATGAAATTCTGAGTCAGGTCTGAAGAGAGTATAATTTACCATAATTGAGCGTATAGAGAAAATATTTAACAAGTAGCTGTTGCCTCCGGTTTTACAGTATCTTTGCATTGCATCGATATCACTTACATACATACTTATATTAATATTTATTTTTTAAACGCTGTTTCGGGATACAGCATATAGCAAGAAAGGAATATAAAGCGAATTTAGTGTTCAGGTACTCCGATCTCAAGATTTTCAGGATATTACGTGTTGAGTAGCGGGACTTAACGCAGTGCTTTGCATCTACATACGACCGCATTCTACTTACCAAAGCGAAGAAATGAAAATTATTCCCACAAACGAGCCCACACACTTGAAACGAGTTGCGAGTTCGATTTCCAATGAATAATGAATTACGGCACACGTCGCCAATATCTTTTTCTTCTTTCAGATTCTATTTTTTTGAAATATAGCGTCATGGTACTCTGTTCTCTACTTTCTTTTTTTATTATTAATATAGTTATATGATTATTTATTGTTTATGGTTTGTAACCTTTATTAACCTTTTCTTACTTTTTTCTGCTACTTAAGCTAGGTTTCAAACTATATATGTATTTTTTAGTTACTGCATAAGTGTCCCCAAGTATTTAACTCCTAAAAGACTTACTCCGAGTAAAAAGAACAGAAGCATTGAATTCCGCCATTCCAAATTGAATTTCGAGGGAAAAGTGAAAAAAGTGAAGTGAGTTTCGGGCGAAAATTGAAAAAAAATCACTGCACTCTCTCTTTCTGCCCTTGTATAAGTGGAATGAAGCGTAAAATTAAAACACTATTCAACTAAATAGAATTAAAATATTTGTTTTTACTAATTAATATATAGATTTATTCAACTTTTACGTTACCGAATGACTGACACTATACTATATAG